>JAAAKB020202955.1:0-11691 GCA_010014835.2 Apostichopus leukothele | reverse complement strand
GATATCAAAATTTCAAACAGTAAAATACCTTTGAATCATTCTGTTATTACTTTTTAACATATATATTCGATGTTGATTATTGATAATATTTAATTTTTAACAGATTTTCGAGAAATTGATTGACCACAGCTTCTACGAGATCCCAATGGCGACTTTATATACACCAATGGTTTCAAGTTGCGTCGAAGAACAATAACGAAAATGATCTCCTTACAATATGAACGTACCATCATTTATTACCTATTTAAGCGATACATAGAACTGTGCATGTTTATAGCTAAGACTTCATTTAATCGGTACGTTAAGTTGAACTGAACATACAATTACCTCAAACCCGGCTTAACGTGACAGACAATAAATGATGTGTTAAGAAATGTTAAATTTGAATTCAACCAATTTAACTACGTTTCCAATCAAACTATCGTAGGGAGCATAAATTTAATAATAAGTATATATATGATATGAAACAATCTATTATACCATGTTATTTCAATGTATTAAGGTTACCGCCAAATTTCAGAGCCTAATGAATGTGTCACAGCTGACGCTATTGGCCAATGATATGTCACGTGATTGCTCGAGGTTAGTCGATTGAGATATCTGAGTCGTTTAATGTTGTTTTATGTTGTACACTAAGTAATACAGGAAGCTTTAATGATAATTGTATTTCGTAACACTGCATTCAGCATTAACATTGTAGGTATACTACAACGAGGCCTAGATGTCACAGTTTGTACTATTCTAACTACGTACAAGGAAGTCAATATACTGTATGTACATGCAATCGATCTGTAGTATCATTGACATCCCTTAAACAGTCACATACAAAGTAAAAGTGAAAGAATACTCTTTTTGTCTTTTATAGTATGTCTAGAGTTTCGTTATTTATGCTCAAGCACCACACTAATCCACAGAGAGTGGGCACTTACAATACTCTCAGTTATTACATAGATTTACATATACAATGATACAAACAGACTAATAGTGTTATCCGATGTGGTTGTATCGTAGTTCCAATTTTTGTGTTTAGTTTGATGTTACGAAGAGGATGCGGCTACAACGTGTCTTGTATATGAGAATAAATAATGGTATACCACTAATCCCGTCCTACTCGTCCAACCTTTAAACGCCGTTCATTACCAGTTCACGTCATGTTAGAGCATCACTTTACATTTAAATCAAGTAATTTCTGAAAAATAACATGAATTCTTTCCTTTTGCTTATATCGTTCTTGAAATCTTCATGTGAAACATTCTCAGAGTTTCTTTTCATATTTTCATTTTAAATATTTTAATGAAAAAACACCTGGGGCTATATTAAATTTCGAGAGCGAAGAATATTCTTTTTAAATTCGTGGTTATGATGCCTTAGATTTGTAACTTAAGAGCGCTATCTTCAGTATCTTGCTTTCACAACAGTACAGTACTCCACAAAGTATTCCATAGCCTACATCTATACATCGTCTGCAGGAAGTTAATCACCTTCACGTTGATCATGTTTATTACGATATAAACTCTGAATTCATATATTTGTTGCGGTTATCAACATCCGACCAATGGTGTCCATCTTCTTGAGCTCTTCCACTGAGATTACTCACAACACCTGACCATCAATGTGTGGACTTTAATAGAACTTCAGCAGTATAGCCTTGTTATTGTAATACGCGTTTACGTAGGTTTATATAGTGCGGTACTGACATCCAGTTTTGTAGTATTATTTAATCTATAATTTATCCAATCAAGTTGTGTTTATATCGTACATTTGTAATCGCGCGGATAAAGATCCAGCATGTTTCTCTACAGTCCTCTGTTTTCAGGTAAACCCATCATCTTTGAACAGGATGACGTCATGAAATCTGTACAGATGAATAGAAATGAGATATGTGACAAAGAATGAGTAGGATGTGCGATGATGGGGTAATACTGACCAAGTTATTTATTTAAGCAAATTAAATACTTAACACATACAAGAACAATAAACATGTCAAATTGGTAGTAGAACAGTATACCAAAGTAGCCCAAAGCCAGAACCCCCCCCCCCCCCCCCCCCGTCCTCGCCGCGCAGACCGAATATGCCCTTATGTCCTTAGGATTAAAGCATTTACCATCCATGGTTAAACTTATGATATTAAAGTATGGGCTCCGTCATGGAGCTACCGATACTGTGGCAAAAACATCTACAGAACCTGTTCATGATATTCCCTTAAATTAGGAAAAAAAATTCAGAAAGACTGATAATAAATTGCACGGCCATAATAACATCATTGTTGCACAAAGTTAATCTTGTGAAATTACAATCAGAAGACTGGAAGTTTTTAAGCCTTTAATTGATAAAAATATTGGAACACTTAATGTTTTTTTCCTATTCAAACCTAGGCTTCTGGTCACTGATCGAATAACCCCAAACATTACTCCGTGTATTAACGAGTAACTTTATCGAAAGAAAATCAGAAATAATAATTAATTGAAGCAAAATCAGCTTTCGTAATTATTAAATGATGTCCCGTGAATAATTAGAACAATGAATAAACAGAAAGAACATCCATAAAACTATAAGAATGTAAACAGAACAAAAGTCGGTATCTTAAAGCACAAAATAAAGCAGGCAGTGTTCAGACAGTCAGGTAGTGTACAAATGTGAAAACGGTTTTAAATTAAGAATAAAAAACCATAATCGAGACGAACTTTCACGAGAATGTTACCAAAACCTGGTAAATCAAGACAAAACCTCATTGACGGTAAATGATTACATGTTATGGTAAAAATGTTCAAAAAAGTGTCATTATGTCGAATACAACATCTTGCCGAATCCCGCACTCGCGACCCTCATAGATTAACTTAGTCTGTCAATAGAACATCTTGACGAATCCCGCACCCGTGACCCTCATAGATTAACTTAGTCTGTCAATAGAACATCTTGACGAATCCTGCACCCGTGACCCTCATAGATTAACTTAGTATGTCACTCATTATCTATGCGACCAATATCCGAAGTAGACGTTTTGCAATAATACTTAATACCCAAGATACGAAGTTAAACAACACAAAGTAAAGTAAAGGCCTGACGAGAGGGAAAGGGGGGGGGGGGGTTACAGCCCAAGTGACACCAGTGTCCCCGAGGTCCAAATTAGCTCTCGACGCTACTGGTAACGAATGAGAATACCTTTCCCTTGAAGCAAACGATTTCCAGCTTTGTTACAACTTTAAAGACATTTCTGCATTGCTGTAAACATATATGAATCGAACACAGAACTGTTCTCCGTTTACAACCTGACAAAATGACAACCACTACACCTTCGTTGGAAATAACATGAATATAGAAATGGCTTTCCGCCTACGAGTTGTCTTTGTGCAAGATTTTATATGCCAGCAATGAAGACGTATATTATTTATCCAATTAATGAAGTTGCTTAATATGCAGATAAATAGTTTGCAAACGATACCTTACCTTACACCGACTTCTGAAGTGAACCACTACCGCTAACTTCAAGTTGATTTTGACTTCATTCAAATAACAATGACAATATTGGGAGCTAATTCGAAAGCGATAGTATTGCACTGATATACATTTAGTGAGAAAATGCACTACGAGGAAGAACTGTCACAGGAAAGACTAGACGGTACTAGGGAAACGAATTAGATTTAATAGACTTTTGACAGTAAATGAGTGCTGATAGGGTACCATTTAAGTTTGACGTCGACTGGGATTTGGTAGGGTACCGATTTAATTTTACATGCATTTGGTATTGATTGGTTACTATTTGGTATTGGCATCGATATGAGCATTGTATTGACAGTGTACATATTATGTACTTCGACATCGACTGGGGTTTGACAGGGTACAATTTGATGTTGACATCGATTGGGTATTAACAGCGTATCATGTTATGGTACTGACTGCGACTCGGTATTGACAGGATGCAGCATTGTCAGGCAAGATTTTATTTTTGTTTAACTCAACGCACGGCCTGTTACGCCTGCAATGTGTCAGGAAGTTTCCGTTCAGGATTTGCATTTTGTATAGATTTGGTATGTGCGTTCACATATGTCACGTTGTACTATGTATTGTTTAGTGAATACATATGTAAATATTTAACTGTATTAACAAGGCTAGGAATGTATTAGGCAATTCAGCTCGTAATTTAAGCTGTAACCTGAGCACCCATTCAGATCCGACCTCCGATGAGGTCAAGCAGCACCCAGTACACAGTAACATGACCAGGGGCGTGGATACGGTCTCCTTGTTTGTCATGCTAGCACACGAATCAGTGTTATAAATGATGCAATTTCCTGCAAGTTTAGGCCTATATCACAACAAATTTATTCTTATAAATTTAAGTATTTTTTTCTACCGGATCATAGCAAACCGGATGTGACATCACCTACGCCGCCCGTAAGTAGTCTTTCTGTTTATTTTCTTATTTCTAAAGCTCACGTTAAAGTAGCATACATTCTTCTGCATATGTGTGATTACACGATGATAGTCAGCATGTTCTTTTTAAGGTTGTTAACATATGGTTGCTGTGATAGCATTTGCAGTTCGTTCAACCTTCTTGTTTTCATTGATATCCTATAGTTTGTTTTCAGAGCGGTTAATGACACTGCGGACTTTGGGACTTAATGTTTTCTTATCTTATCGGTAATATTTTAATATTTTAATTTTTTCCTCAGGTTTTTTTTTATACTCTTTTTATACTCTTTTTATACTCTTTTTATACTCTTTTTTGTTTTGGTACTAGTTTCCTCTTCTTTGTTTGTTCTCCGTCATTTCTACGACTGTAAAATAAATATACATAAATATCAAATTAATGTAAAGTAAATATAAATATATCCTTAAATGCCACGTTCTGCCTGGATCTCGTGTCTGCGTCTCAGTATCAATCTGACCTCGTGACAACCGCCATGTGCTTAGCTTCTTAAATAACATATTTTGGTTACTTTATTGCAGCTGCTATTGTTCTGCGTAGCTTAGATACAACACAATACAAAGTACAGTTTCATACCATTACCAGTATGACAGCTTTTATTTAATTCTATGACGTCCTTGCTGTGAGACAAAGCAATAAACAAAAACAACAACTGTCAAGAAATATTTACAACCATAATCTGTCATTTGTTATTTATAGTAATCACAAGTTATTTACTTTCCTTATTTTTCTTAAGATACTAAATCTGTATATTCAACATCCTGTCATCTGATGTTTATAGCAAACCCTTGCTCTCGGGAAAATGGCATTTACAACATCACGTTTTCAAATTCTTTAGTTATCTAATATAATAAGAGGACAACATATGTACATGTCCAGTAGGAGAAGAACTAGAACTGTTAGAAATGTTAGGACTATTTAATAAACAGTGTATTTATATACCTGCAGCCTTATTAGATACAAACGTCTTTTAGGCCAATCCTACATTTAACTTGATAAAAATCTCTCTGTGAAGCATAAAAACAAACAAATCGGCATTTCTTGAAAATAAAGATGAAACATCTTCGACTAGATATTGAGGAAGTCCTGTAACTTTTTTGCTGACGAGCAATTTTAATAAAATAGTTTAATAATATTGTAATCAATCTTTGCAGTTTATGGAAGCATCTTAATCTGCATATTTAATAGTGTCTGTTTAATGTCACGTGGTGTGGATATTGGTGTTCAGTTCTACCATGCTTTAGTACAGTATATATAGGTTAACCAGCACCACCACGGCCTATGGTGCATGTCCCAAAGTGTGTCGCGAACAAAATCACTTCGTCGCATGGTTTTTCCAAACGTCGGAAAAATGTATCTATAATTTTCTGAGCTTGCCGACGGAGATAGTCGATTAAGTTATTTCTAAAACATCTAAATCCATAGTTAAAGATAACTTCTATCCGCTTTCTGATAATCGATTCTGAATTGTCTGGGAAGTTTGCGAACTACTGCTGTTGTAAAATACATTCCAAGCGGAATAACAAAGAAATATACTAGATTGTTATATCGTGACCTAGATATACTGTTTGAATTTTACATCAAAGGAGGACTCATTATCTTTAATTATAAGTCACTAGTTCTTAATATTAATTATTTATTCTTATATAGCGCGATACATCAAAATATGATCTCAAAGCACTTCACTTCAAATAAAATATTACAGATTATTATAGATATTACAAATAATATATAACAGCAATAAAATAGTCAACATCGAACAAGTGACACAGAAAACGAGGGAATCCACTCGTAAAAAATACAAATAACTAAACAATGATAAAAACAACATGACAGGAATCCTAAACTGCACGAAGCCTTAAAATTGCAAAATGTTTCCAAAAAAAAGGTGTGTTTTCAGAAGTGATTTAAAAACAATAAATGATGGTGCTATCATAATATCTTGGGAACTTGTGTTTTTTCCCCCTTTAGATGAGGAAAATGACGTGAAAGTTTTTCAAAGATCTGATTGAATTACCATCGTCTTTTGGGGTTTTATATATTTTACATAATTTTGTAGCAAATAAATTGTCACATATGATATCATATTTTCTTTTCTTGTCTTTTTCTCAAGTACAATTCCTTTTAAACAAGCCTTGAGAAAGTTGAAATGATAATTATATGAATGCGCTGTCTTTTTGAAAATAGGAGAAATCATAAGAACAGGAAACACACAGTTGTAAGTTTAACCTCTTCTCTTATGAGATTTGCGGACAGGTCTGTCGTCATGGTAATGATGTTGCCCTTTATAGCACAACGGAGTAATTATTCATGCCTATGACGTCACTGGATAAAGCTACACATTGAATATTCTTGCTTTATCCTCTGACGTCATTCTCAGTAGACTCGACAGTTATTTGATCACTTTTTGGCTTCTAAGATCACCTCCTGCATCCTGATCAATGATTTACACAACTCCTGGAAGAATTCAAGAGAGTTTGTTTCTTCGCAATCCTTATAGCTGATTACCAGGATGTAAAATCTGGAGGAAAGGAGAGACGGTCAATAGCGTGAGGGAGAGGAATTAGGGGAGGGGGAGGAAGTGGGGGAGGCATTCAACATCGTTACTCTCACTTGAATACGTTACCCTTGCTATAACTACCCATGTCGATAAATCCTAGCAGCTATTCGCCGAATAGCAATTAATTCATATGCATAGGCACAACATATTCCCCCCTCCTCCATCTTTATTATTTTATGCCTAGGAGCCCCTTGGCTTAGGGCCCATTGAAACTAGGGTCCCTCAAAATGTGAGTACCTTGACTTGGGCCTTTTGACCTAGGAACCACTTGACCATTGGGACTCCTAGTAACTTGCCTCATCTGCATTTTGGATAATCCAGCACTAACTTTATTGTAGATCGTATTAAAACCACAAGGCTTTATATTATTAAAGTTGTAAACAACTGAATGACCTTTAGGCAATTCTGCGTTTCATGTTTATTATTATCGACGTGCCAACACATACTAAAGGAGCCTAAACCCTGAATTACTCGTACCGACTGTATCCGTATGCTGGATTATCCTAATCTGAAATCCACGTAAGTACTAAATATTAACTAAATTACATGAATGATACTTACTCCTCTTTACATAAATTGTAGAAAATCCCATAGCCGTCTTTGCGCATTGGAACTACTCCTCCAAATCCCCTCTCGTAACCAGTCAAGCTGGTTGAAAGTACATAGTTACCGTTTCCACCGCTAATTAAAACAAAAGGATTAATCATTCAATAAACTTGGTTATGAATATGCAACACCTTGCATTGTAAACATGAATAACAGAAGAACAAAACTCATTGTTATGAATCGAATATTTTTTTGTATATATTTATTTTCGTTTTTCATGAACTTTTCTTTATAGTCACTGCTGATCAGTTTGTTTCTCTATATAATTAATATTTTTCATTTTTACGTCTTATAATAACGAGGCTTAAGAAGTTGTCCTAAATTATTAAATATGTTTTTTAAATTAAATTCCTGGTTTAGTTCAACTACTTCACTGACCTCTTTGTAAACAGAGGATCGGAGAATATTGCTGGGGTATCGATGCCCATGTCACGTGACATCAGATACAAGCCCAGTAGATGCCTGTCGATGCCTTTTGCTTGAAGTCCATCATAGCCCAACATCATCTGTTTGCCGGTGGCTGCTCGCAACAAGTTTATTTTATCCTTAGCCTGATTAAAAAAGTAAAAAATATTGTTATAAATTATCTTACGTTTAGTTCAACTGCAACTTACTCATTTTGACCAAGCCATACAATATTTAAATGGAATCAATGCAGTGAACCAAGCCATATACAAATTGTAATGTACCTTGTATCTCATTGAATCAAGAAGTAGCGATATTTCTAGAGCAAAAATGACATACCGAAACATCGGGATTATTCATGGCTTTGCACCAATTAACAGCCTCCGTTGTGGTGCTACGAACGGTTTCAGTTCTACCGTGGTAATATTTACGTGTTGTAGCTGTCTCATAACAAGGAGCTGGTCTGTGAAATAGAAATATAACGAAAAATATAACAATAAACGGGAAAACAAGACATTTACTTAAAAAGAAATGTAAATACATTGATATCCATTAAACGTATGGTCATATAGGATTGTACTGTGTATGGGAATATTCACTCTGTACATATTTATACTGGTTTATATTATAATCATATACTTACACATTGACAGTGAAGTTTCATAAAATTTATCGTTTTATCGCTTTACTCTTCACCAGTGCTTTTAATCGTTTTTTGATCTCATATTCCTGTATATATCTGTATATTGTATATGTATTTACTTTTTTATGTATTTACTGTTTCATGACATAGTATATTCTAGATTGTTTGTAAAGCGCACAGATGCATCGCGCGTATAGTGCGCTATATAAGATTTTATTTACATTACATTACATTACAAAAAATAAATAATAATAATTAGATTACAAAGGGTACATATAGTTTTATGGTGGGTCGGGTGTCAAGGGAGGGCATGAAAGCTTCTACAGATATAGAATGTTTTACTTATAAGACTGGAGGTAGCTTGATGGTTTTTACTTACTTGCCATATTTCGTGTAATACGTTAGTTGAATAGCCAACTGGAAGAAAATGTCAGGATGAATGCTTTGCTCTTTGGCAAAGTTTCTCCCAAACGTATGGAAGAAGCTTGGACAAGCATCAATCTTCTTCTTCTGCAAACAGATGAAATGAAATATAAAAAGAAGCCTGGTTTCAATTTGGATATTGGTTTGTATTGTAACTGTGCCCTTTCATAAAAGACTGCGCACCTAAATGGATGTTTCGAATGCTGACAATGTAACACTTATAGCCCACATGGTAAACAAAAATAACAGCAAGTTTTAGTACTTTGTACCTCCAAAATACTCAGTGAATGAGTAAGGAGTTAAACAATCAAATTCAACCGTCATGATATCCATGTAACATATAAGAGTAAAGGCGTATAATGATTTCGTACTGGGCATGCGCACTGGTCGTTAGCAAAACTGTGAGATTGCTTGTAATAAACGTAAACTTTTGAAACTTTACCAGGTTTTTGTAAGTTTCGGCTGCGTGAAGTTTAGCCTCCTCTGTCGTTGCATCCACAGTGAAGATTAGTTCTTCTGGTTTCATGTCGTCTGACTGAACATTTGGCGACCCCTAAAAATAATCAAAAACATTTTACATTTTGAGTTGATATTGATCAATTTTTCGATGCTGTTCGAAACCAGAATCTCATAAAAATGTAGGTTATTACCTTGACAAGTCAAGTTTCATTTTTGACATTTTCTGATTAAACTTCAAAAGTGTTTGAAACTACTCTTAGGAATGTCCGAGAGACTCGTTAACTTTGATTGGTATAATTAATTGAAGGGGTCTATTGTTTGAGTCTGTTCGTAGCTGTTGGCTTAGGTATGCCATGATAGCCAGGAATTCAGAGTTGAAGAGTTTCCAACTTGTTAAAGAGGGGCACAATACTCGTGTCCTGTAACTTGTGAAGTGTTTGTACAAATGATGGTGGCATAGATGTGTGCTCGGGGTACAATAGTCTGCACGAGGGGTGCAGGAGGGGCCATCCTGCCCCCGGCATGATTGCTGCACCCAAAACCGGAAAAACTGCGGAAAATTTGATTATATTATTTACTGCAAAGGGAGTTCGATCAAAGATTTGACTCACCAGCCAATCGGTTTTGGATTTGATGATTAAATCATCGACCCAGGACTCTGTTAGATTGATAATTAGTCCATCGTAAGGACAATGCTGGAGAGACCAAAACAACATATAAATAAGATATAGAACAAAGCAACCTATAAATAAGATATAGAACAAAGCAATATATAAATAAGATATAGAACAAAACAACATATAAATAAGATATAGAACAAAGCAACATATAAATAACGTATAGAAAAAAAGCAACATATAAATAAGATATAGAACAAGCAACATATAAATAAGATATAGAACAAAAAAAGACATTAAGCTATCATCAGATGAATAACCTTTGATAAGTTAAACCCTTTCTTGTGAAATCAGGGAAGTCTTAGTTGCTACCAATGAACGGAAACATACAAACACTGTACATAAATCTAATGAAACGGTATTGGGAATACGTACGTCTGCCAGATAGCCAACTGCACCATTCTCAAAGAAAATAACAGTAGTTGATTTATCGAACCATCGGTCTTGAGGGTTCTCGCCACACATTGATGCCCTGAATGACTGAAAACATAAGCAATATAAGACTTAAGAGGACGGAACGTTACGTACGTATCGGTATAACATATTGTATTCAGAGGTACACTATGTCTCCAATGTACAGGTACGCGTCATATATGATATGTGAAGTTACGTACGTATCGGTATAACATATATTGTATCAGAGGTACACTAAGTCTCCATAGTCCAGGTACGCGTCATATCTGATATGTGAAGTTACGTACGTATCGGTATAACATATTGTATTCAGAGATACACTATGTCTCCATGGTCCAGGTACGCGTAATATCTGATATTAGATACAAAAACTTCATGTACTTCGTGAACAACTGTCAATGTTATTTTCCACTTACGTCACCAATATCTCCGGGACGCTCAGCGTCAAGCGACACACAGATGATCGACGATTGGATGGCTTCCAAATTCTCCTTATTTTTTGCATCAAGGGACACCAAATGGGCATAAGCCTGAAATACAACCACGTGATTGTAAATTAATATGTAACATGTCGTTCAGTTGAAGTGCTTGTTTTACAAATACGAATTGTCGATATTATCATGTTAGTGAAGTCATTACATCGTTTCACTCCCTTATCGCAGATAAATAATTCATTGCTAATGTTTTACCTTAGCCCACGAAGTTCTGTCGTCGGCGGAAAGGACACCAATTCCTTGACCTTTTTCCTTGGACTGACTTTTAATGTAGGACAATTGTCTGGAAAGAGTAATAGGTGTTAGAATGTAGTGAATAAGCTGCCTTATCAAAGGAAAACGTCTTCACAAGCAGCAGCGAAGTAGAGTAGTATATTTCGTATGTGACTATGGACACTTTAACTTTACTCGTTACCCAAAGTTAAAAATGGTTAGCAAGCCATCAGCAGCGTTTGCGCAAAATCGGTTCATGCAACCCCCTCCCCCCCCCCCCCCCCCCCCCCCCCCCCCCCCCACAACCACACACACACCCACAACAACCACACAACACACACAACCCCCAACAGACCTAAACCACCAAACAA
>JAAAKB020202844.1:0-11691 GCA_010014835.2 Apostichopus leukothele | reverse complement strand
GTTAATAGGCTTAATCTCTATCTTAAAGTAAAACATAAGCAAACATTACAAAACTATTGAACTACAACATAAGTATACATTGCTAGCAGTTAATAGGCTTTTAAAATCTCTATCTTAGCATAGATTAGCATAGAAAACTTAGCATAGATTACATAACTATTGAATGTACAACATAACATACATTGCTAGCAGTTTATAGGCTTAATATCTATCAGGAACACATAAGCATAGATTACATAACTATTGAATGTACAACATAACATACATTGCTAGCAGTTTATAGGCTTAATCTCTATCTTAAAGGAACAAATAAGCATAGATTACATAACTATTGAATGTACAACATAACATACATTGCTAGCAGTTAATAGGCTAAATTATAGAATATTGAATGTACAACATAACATACATTGCTATCAGTTAATAGGCAAAATTATGTAACTATTGAATGTACAACATAATATACATTGCTAGCAGTTAAAAGACTAAATTATGTAACTATTGAATGTACAATATAAGCATATATTGCTAGCAGTTAATAGGCTAAATTATGTAACTATTGAATATACAACATAATCATAATAGGCTAAATTACAGGCCTTGCCAAATACACTCGCCAACTTTACTTGGCAAGTGTGAATCGTGGGCTAGTCCACCCCAGTTCATCAGTACCTTTACTAGCCTACACAATAATAGTAATAAGACTACCTTTGCACAATATTACACAGAGTAGTATTTAGATGATAAAGCAGTACCTTGGCAAGTTAAAGTTGAAAGTTGATTTCTGTCAACAACCAATCTCAATGGTACAGTATTAAACTGCATAAAATGGTTCGCTATTTGTATACATGCAATATATACGGGAATATTTCATGTGAGGTGGTTGTTCACAAACTTCACAATGCATTTTCCTTTCATTTGAACACTTTCAGAGAAAACATTTTAAAATCTTATTTTATATTGTCACTCAGATCCGGGAATGGGTTGAGCTTGCAAAGTGGGTATTGCAATGTGACTAAGTGTATTCATAAACAAATGGTACTCATATATTCATTTCTAGGATAATTAAAACGTTTGTGGAACATCGACTGTCATGAGGGCTTGGCTATGCTCAGGCAACCTGTAAAACATCAGTTGAGTACAGTACTAGCCTAGCAGGCCCACTAGTCTACTTACAATGAACAGATGGAAATCCCCTGAGCACTGTACTTATAGATATTAGATTACTAAATGACTACAAATTATAAACTGGGACGATGTACATCAGCATGGATAGCTGTTGTTTTATGAAGCATAACAACAACATAACAGTAAAGTCATAGTTTTACAACCTAAACAAAAGTTGCTATATACACAGATTGGTGTCAATCAATGGATAGTGTTACACAGGAAATGGCACACAAGATTTCACACTCTTGTTTGATGAAACACTATAGGGAGAACAATATCCATACATGAAAGGTGACAAAGCAATTGTAAAGCAGACAGACTGGAAGGGTGATTGCATAGAGGCTGTATATATATCATGCATATGAGCACAATATACACAATACGCTCAGTGGTTAAAATAGGCAGTACTACGTAAAGCATATCAATCAAAGCAGGACTGCACTTCCCCTACATGGATAACAACTTGAACGAGAACACTTCATACATAAATGAACAATGTACAGCACATTAATGGCATATAACTCATGGAAGATTCCCTTTATATACCTTCCACTATTATAACTGAATCCCCACAAACCCCACCGCTACCAACACAATCAATACCTTTTGTGTGATTTCGTAAATGGTGATCCTCTTAGGTTAAAATTCAACTGCAGTTTGGCTGCAATCTTGTTTTAACAACCAACATCTTTACTCAAGAATTTGCTTGATTTAAATTTGGAATGGTCCTACATGTGTTGAATATACTTCAATTGTTCTTTTGCATCAGAAATGAGGGTTTGCAGTGCTCAGGGAGAGTATTCCTGACATGTACATACCGTTGTGTAATGGCTCGGCAGAATGGCATGTTGCAGTGGGATTCTTGGCATGTCCTGTTATGGTCTAGCACGTTGTGCAGTGTTCCATCGCAACGAGTGCAATGGGGAAGTGTGCCAAGATGAAAACACCGATCCATCAGTACAAGAAAATACTGTGCCTGGGAGCAAAGCAGAAATTGCTATCAAGTTCATAGCTGTATCAATGAAGCCAATCAACTCTGGTTTGGGATCTATTTCATGGTATCACCTAAACGGAAAGCAACCAGTTTGTGTTACCAGAGCTTAAACTGCACTTGTTAGTAACAGCTGCTTGATTTCAGTACAGAACGGGTTTTTCATCTCTGTCCATTATTGCACCTGACATCTCACCCGACTCATTCCTTAATGGCTCTGAACCATCTTTTGTAAAACATTTAAAATGGAAAGAGAGAGAGAAAGCAGGTGGCCTCCAATTAATGATCTACAGTACTAAGTTCAAACTAATTACAACTTCCATGCATTATGCCTTCATCATTCTCAAGAGTATCTTGCAGATATGTGTTCAGCTTCCAATCATCGTTGATAGAAAACCTGCCATTGAATCCAGACTGCCATTATCATAGTGTACTCCGATCAACACAACAATGCAGTACTGTAAGAAGCCATGACATGAACCACTCATTTGTCAAAGTCCAAAGACTGTCCATCAGGTATTTGTACTAACCATGGGAATCTACCTACTACAAATAAACCATACCCATACTAACCATAGGCAATCTACCTACTACATATGAACCATACCCATACTAACCATGGGGAATCTACCTACTACATATGAACCATACCCATACTAACCACAGGCAATCTACCTACTACATATAAACTATATCCATACTAACCATGGGCAATCTACCTACTACATATAAACTATATCCATACTAACCATGGGAAATCTACCTAAACTTAAACCAAGATGAACCTCTTGCATTATCCTGTTTGACCGCTGTGGACCTCAAAAGGACCTAAAGTTGACTTCCACCAATTTCATTGAATTTACCAGGGGGGCTATACATACCAAGAAGGCCAATGTATATTTCAATCGTGTATTTTTTTAGTTATCTGTTTACAAGTCAAAGGCATCACATACACTTACACACCAAGAAACACGCGTATGTCAACACCATGGCAACGATTCCTTTTGCCCCAGGCTATGAACAAATAAATTACTTAAGTATTCACTCCACTCAATTCAAAATTAAGTGAGATGCTGCTTCTACTGGAATATGGGTTAACATTGAAATTATAGATTGCAAATTAATATTAAACAGACAAGATGAATACTATGCTTGTATTGGCTACAACATGAACTTACCCCTAACGATATTGAGAATAGAAACATAAATTACGTTAACAATGCTATGTTACAGAATTTAATTATATACATACTTCCAAACAATCCCCTGAGTTACATTGTTTCTGTGACATACTGGTGTCCTTTCGCTTTCTTGCCTTCCTGGGATTACACAGATTAGCTTCCACAAGACCCATGGCCCTGTTACTGTCACCTGTTACTGGATCTGTCAAAGCAAAATAGAAAAGTCATGATATTAAAGACATTCCTTGTTTAACTGTTTCATTTGCTACACAACCAATAGTTTTAACCTTAAATTGGTACTTGGATGTGTGTGTGTGTTTTAATGCAAACCCCAACACATTTAAATAACACATGAGTGACTTTCGTAAACTTTTCATATCCAACAAAGTTACAAGTGTTTTAGATTCTGTATACATACCAATACTTTATTCTGTATACATTCTGTATACATACTAGTACTTTATTCTGTATACATTCTGTATACATACCAATACTTTGTTCTGTATACATACCAATACTTTATTCTGTATACATACCAATACTTTATTCTGTATACATACTAGAACTTTATTCTATATGCATAGCAATACTTTATTCTGTATACATACCAATACTTTATTCTGTATACATACTAGTACTTTATTCTGTATACATACCAATACTTTATTCTGTATACATACCAATACTTTATTCTGTATACATACTAGTACTTTATTCTGTATACATACCAGTACTTTATTCTGTATACATACCAATACTTCTTCCTGTATACATACCAATACTTTATTCTGTATACATACCAGTACTTTATTCTGTATACATACCAATACTTTATTCTGTATACATGCTAATACTTTATTCTGTATACATACCAATGCTTTATTCTGTATACATACCAATACTTTATTCTGTATACATACCAATAATTTATTCTGTATACATACCAGTAATTTATTCTGTATACATGCTAATACTTTATTCTGTATACATACCAATGCTTTTTCTGTATACATACCAATACTTTATTCTGTATACATACCAGTACTTTAGTCTGTATACATACCAGTACTTTATTCTGTATATATACGTATACATACCAATACTTTATTCTGTATGCATACCAGTACTTTATTCTGGATGCATACATACTTTATTCTGTATACATACCATTTATCTTGGATACCAATTCTTTATTCTACATACATACATACATACATACCAGTACTTTATTATACTAAGCCAGTTTCAAAATGAAAGCTTAAAAGTGATACCAAACGTGATCAGGGTGACAACTCTCTCCCTATGGTTACTTGCCATATTAGGAAAGCTGAACTAAGCATGCTAGTAGCCAGTTTCAAAACGAAATGTTTAAAACACTGTTGCATACATTTAGTACAATATTCAATGTCATTTATTTGCAGAGTGCTCAGTATCCTGTTACAATTATGTCTTACTTGTGGCTCTTTCAACAGTGTATTGTCAAAAATAAGTCTGAACTATAGCTGAGAGTGGCAAGTAACCAAAAATTAAAAATGCCAGTTTATTTTCCAGTCCTGTTTGTGGTCAGAAAAACAATTATCATCTTTCAATAGTATATTCATTGGTGCTGATGGTTTACCTCTGACAGTGAATAAAGAACTGCTGTCCATGAACAAGAGATATGGTTTTAAGAACTTCACATGCCAATTTTGCCAAACTTGTGTTAATATATTCTCATTTTCTTTCTTGAGATATCATGTTTAGGAGCTGAGGAGTGAGGTGTCTCACACCCACACACACTTACATGACAACTTTATGGTATTGGTACCTTGTCTGTCTAAAGCAAGTAAAAAACAAAAGTCCTTACCTAATGAATCATACCCACAATCTGTTTCCATAAGTCCTGACAAACCATTAGGTGGAGTTTCCAAAGAACCTGTAAAATTAAAAGAAAATTAGACAAGACATGGACAACTGTATATAGATATTTTCAAATCAAGGAATTTTAGCTTTCAAGATGTAGTTTTACCTACTTTTAGGTATTTACTTTCAATGAGAATACATGACGTCCAGTTATATAGTCATGTATGTGAATACATGACACTTCCAATTTATAGTCATGTATGAGAATACATGACACTTCCAGTTAATAGTCATGTATGTGAATACATGACACATTCAGTTTATAGTCATGTAAACTACATTAATTTATGGAGTTTTCTGCATTGCTTAATAAATCTGGAGTGTCGATTTGTACTGGCCAATGAAAACGGCGTCCTACCACTCCGAGGGAAAGAAGGCCATTGCGTGATACCTTTAATGTGGATAATGGTCATAAAAAAAAAGTCTACTGTAGATCTAGCAAGAAAATGACCATAACTTGATTAGTATCTTGCAAAATACATTTTATAATTTAACTCACCACTGCAGCTTGTGTCTGATATAAGTAGGTCGGCGCTATGCACACTACAATCACATGCTTGATTTTTAATTCCACTAACATCTGTGATTGAATTGGCCCCCTCAATCAAACTGGACAATATGTCTGTTGTTAATTGTTTAATTAGGTTTTCACAGTCCTGTTGCCACAATGGGCGTGTGTCAGTTTCCGCGAATACACTACTAGCATTGCTTAAACTCAGAGGATCTTCAACATCATCACTTTCTCCCCAACACCCACTAGATGCTTGAGAAATCTGCGTTCTTGGCCGTTGGCGATTGGGTACATCCAGTGATAGTTTCCCCCGTCCTTCATTTCGGTCCTCTGGCCTCCCATCAGATACATCAGAAGGAGTGTTCCGTTCTGACAAATTTGTATCAAAACTACCATAATCCGATCGAGAAGAAAAGCTAGAAAAACTTGATGAAAAGCTAGCTCCTACACCAGAATCCAGGTCTTCTGATTGTGCATACTGTCGTTGAAGTTTACACCACGATTGTATTCTTTGTTTTTGAGTTGATACAGTCCCATCTTTGGGTTCGCTTATCTCAACTGAAGGCACTTTTCCCTGTGTAATATATGTTTTACCTAATTTCTGGCAGAGCTCATGTTTGTTCTCTAAGTGATCCATTGCAATGATTAATTCAGGTCAGGTGTCTTCTTATCATGCCACATTCTCTTATGTACAGTAGTCTTCCACTTACACTGGACCAGCATTACATCATCATCACAGTACTATGAAGAAGAATGATTCGTTCAATCTGAGGAAGGAATTATTCAATGCACTGTTAGATTAAAGTAAACCATGCAGCTTCTGTACAGTATGTGTGGCTGGCAAACATATTACTCAAAACTAGGGATTGCAATTCATCAAAGTGAGTCACTCTCCTTGACTTCTTCAGTAGGGCAAGGGTATTTGTTCTTTGCATGAATCATGTACAGTAGCCCTTTGTCTAAAGCAAAAAAGCAAAATTTTACCAAAGTTGACTTTTTTTTCCAGAGTTTGATATGAATTGCTGTACCTCATTTTAGCTTTCATATCAATGAACTGCACACCTGAGTGAACTAATGACCACAAACTTAATTACCTTGGACTGTTCAAATTTGGTTACAAATCTACAGTATGATATTGGAAGTTCATACAAATGGCAAATTTATACACTCTGTAGAGAGTGAAAGCAAATAGAGGTTTACATTGTAGGGTATGACAGCCTTGTTTTATCTGTACTCCAATGTAATTCTGTGTAATCCTGTAGTTCTGTGTACTCTATGTAATCTCTAGGCTAGTATGTGTACTGTATTGCGCAGCTGTCATCTGTATAACTTTTCTAGTAAGCATGCTTATATTCCAGGGATGTGTAGCTCACACACAGCCATCCATGTAATATGGTACAGCCAGAGGGTCACATGACCATGGAATTTGGGAGAAATAGTTATAGCACGGACCATCAGAGTGTCTTTGACCCTTTTGGTGTCCCTACACTTGCTGTGGTGTGGTCAAGGGTTGGGGTGGGGATGACCACCAATACAAAATATTTGGTTTCCCCTCCCCCAATGAAATCTTACTCTCATCCAAAGTCCCAAACCAACCAGTTTACAAATGAAAAGTGATCCCACCAGGTATGTGACAAGAAAGGTGGAGGAGGTAGGGGGGTGGTTGAAACAATGGCAGGAGGATAGTGATCGAAGGCATAGAGATGCGAGGGATATGGGAGGGGTTGGATGGTAAGGACCAATCTGTTCAACAACTGGTTAATATTGTAGGTCTATTACTTTAAAACATAGCATCCCACTTGCAAAGACAAAATGTCTAGCCTAGACATAGACTAGGCATAAGTTATAGTGTAACTATAACCCAATGAAAACATTTCAATTAGGCATATATAAAGTTACTGCTGTCGGATCTTGTCCATTAGTGGTTGTCACCTCATTGTCAATGAACATACCAAACTAGGAGTGTGCAGAATGTGTGTATGAAGGGTTAGGGGATAACGTTAGTTCAGTTTACTAAACGTTACTCTAAAATATAAGGAAGCTACTGTTTTGCTTCACTTAAGCAAGTATGACTCATTAGTGATCGTATTCTGCTGTAACTACTACACACATATAGAACACCTACTAGACCTAGTTTGTAATGGTTTGTTTAACAACAAAGACTTGGCAACTGCTAACAGACTTGCTTCCATCTTGAAGTAATATGTTAGGCTACCATGAAATTATACTTAGCTCTGCTTGTTCACTTTAGCCTAGGCCTACACTACAGTACCAATCCATGAATTCCATGTTCCCCAACACTAACTTGAGCCTTTAGGCCTCGGGTGGGACTTACCCAACCCAAGTTTCCTTTTCAGTTTACTCAGGGCAGAGAGTGTCAAAATGGGGGTGATTTTAAATTACCATAAAATCTTTCGACAAACTACCCTAATGCACGACGAAGTCCTCTTTCCGATCGTCGACATTTGCTTTACTTTAAATTTTTGCGGTGTTGACTACATGTATGTAGCCCTGAGTACCATAAAGGTCTAGGTTAAGCCAGGTACTATGAATTATGAATATGATTGAGTTAACTTTTATTACCTTCTCACCTGTCTAGTAACGGCATCACTGAATTTAGGTTGTAGCCGATGTAACTCTTCTTGTAATGTACCCAAGACTCCCGATGATGCAGTCCGTAAGCTATATCAGCCCAGTCAACAACCTGTTTCTTCAACACTTAACATCAGTTCGGCATGGAAATAATGTAGCTGCACACCACATGAATCAATATACTGAATGCTGAGTGACTGACTATACTACTACTATACTACTACTAGGCACCGAGTCAAAAAGACGCCGTCGTCGAAAACAACCAATTAGGCTCAGCTACAGGCCGTCTGCTACACATTTCGCAGAATATTTGCGGAATAGCAAACGCGTTGAATGGTAAATGAATGGCACGGAAATAGTTATCTCCTGTCAAGGCGTATTTTAATATTCATAACTGCATTATGTTTGTCATTATGTTGTAACTAGGGAAAAATCCCGGGGTTAAAAGTTCCAAAGTCATTCGAGTATGATGCTCGACTAGGCCTCATACAGCGAAGTTCATGTTTCATTAACGGAATGGCCATACTATTTCGTATTATTTGGCTAGCGGGATAATTGCTACAACATGCTTTATGGGCCCTCTGCTAATACCGGCCCAGGGAGATTCCATGGGATCAGGCCAGGTCGTCTCGATCAACATCTTAATTATCGTGCTAGTATGATGCATGTCCATGTTGTCCCAGTATATTTCTTGACTAGACCTACGCACGGGTTTGCAAAAATTGTCTGAGCTGTTACATTATCACCTTTTCTTGAAACATATGTCGATCAAACGTAGCCTATACATTAATTTAGAAATCTTGTGGGATTCCAGTATCATCATTAACTGTATTTGCATGCTCCATCCGACAGGACCTATAGCTGATAAAGATTGCAATGATAAGAGGGAAGGGATAAAATTTCCACCCGCCACACTTTTTCAACTATAGGGTTGAATGATGTCCGCGGCATTGTCAAATCATTCGTCTGGATCCAATTGTAGGCCTATATCAAAATGAGCTTCAGTGGCAAAAAATCAACATTTCCATTTTCGTTTCCTCACGTTCCTCGCGTTCACTAAAGGTCAACTCTATTCCCCATTTCCTCAAAATTTCGATAAAAAAGTTAACATTTCGATGAAGCGTTGAAATACGTACAGTATTGGACATAAAGTAACCGGAATTTCCAATGTCTCATTTGGGCCACCGTAGCATCTACAAAACTAAAATTCTTTTTGGGGAAAACTCTTAATGCCGGTACCCCTCCCACTCCCCCTCTGTGCACTCTTTTGATAGTTTACTACGTCACTGCTCACGTATTTGGGAGCCCATTGAGCCAAGGGACTGCCAAGACATAACCAAAATTAATATAAAAATAAGGAGGAACTGTTGTCCCAAACAGTCTTAACTAGGCAAATTGTTAACAACTTCTTTAGGGAGAAAGTTCAATCTTCTCAGTGATCTTAATTATAAATATCACTATATCTTAATTGCGATTCAAGAATATCTGAATTGACGTAACTTCATGAAAATACATGTGTTTTGCCAACCTTCTTTTCTCCTATATACATATGGCGATTTGACAGTCTAGAGCCCAATACTTGTTGTTATGTGTTGGTATTAATGGATAGATAATTTGGGACTAATATGATAACGTGAGGCTGAAGATTTCCAGATTCTCCACATTCAGCAAAAATTTGGTAATAATTTCAAACAACGAGAAATGTTGACATTGAAATAAATCAGTTGATTAATTTTAGTAAAATAAATATCTTTACTTTGGTGGACCAGACTGAGGAAGGGAATTTGCTCAACTGGTTGCACACAGTGGAAAAGTATGTTAAAAACGGCCCTGTCGTGACTGTGACGTCATAATGTATAGCGTGTATATAAGATAGGAGCAAGCATCGATCTCGTGAACATTTTCATATGCAAGATAAACAAAAAAATATTATGAACAAAAGACATTCATCCAATTTGACACGAAGATACTAAATAACTAATAAAATATTGGGATACATTTCTAGTAAGTTATCGTTCTGTGTACCTTTACGTTGTCTAGACTGGAAACCCTTGCCCCATAGCCCTAATCCCTTGTAAACGAATAAAGATGGATAGGAAAGAAGAATAAGGCTACCGCCCGCCCTACACCTAGACTGAGCCTCAAACAGCGCACATCTCAAATTAGAAGGAAATCCTGTGTACCTGTTGCATCATGATAGCTGGCTTTCGACGGCAAGAGTAGCAACACAGTGGGGCAGCTGAAAAGACTATAAAAGAGGAAGCAGTCAAATTCTATCATGTTTGGTTTCTATTTTCCCCATCAACCTTGCCCAACTTAAAAACCTTAGCAACAAGTTTTGTCGTCTGCACATTCATTACCTAACTCAGTAGGTAACCGTTTCATTAGTTCAGACAGTTAGTGTTGCCGTTTATGTTAGGCCTATGTTCCGGAGCAACGACCGACTTAAGAAAGTAAGGCAAGGCGGGCGATTCGGTATACCGTGAATTCTGACTTCGTCAACTGGCCTCAAGTACATACTTGACCTAGACTTCAATTAGTCAACAAATGCAAAGATATAGCACCATTGGTAAGTCCAAATTATTGGAGGTAGTCTAACATAGTAGGCTAGGCCTTGTGTCACGTTTCGAAATTACGAAGATAGGCTAGGCCTACTTATTTTCACTCGGTCATTGATGCAGTGGCTTGTGGTGCAATTTACAAACCATCCACAAACCATACCGTATGTTTAGGTAGCAGTAGAGGCAAGTCAAAAGTAAAACTACTTAGCTGGATCACTCTAATTTTCTAATGTTGTGCCATAGCCTATATATTTTATTAGCCTGTCTATGCAGTACCGCTACCACTGTACCACTGCCAGTTGAAGTTACTAGTACTGGTCGTCATACAGGTCACAGTCTAGCATAGGTGCTCAGACTAACCAGGCAAAGTTAGGATTAGCTGTTAAGCCTATGTGAACTGAACTTTGTAGCATGAAGGTTTAATGGTCTGTTCTTAGCTGGACAAGAAAAGCCGGTTCAACTATCAGTATGCACTAACAAAAACATAAGAATAGATTCGGCTAGGCCTACCATGATTTCAGTAATTACAAAAAAACATAGTTGACAATACTTAGCAATTTACTTAGCAATAGACTTACATATGGTGGACAGCAGAGTACAATCCATCACAGAACTTGCTGGCTTATGCCTTCACCTAATTGTACTTTGAGATTATTGAGAAAAGCATGTACACTAAGACAGGCGCGTAGCCAGGAATTTGCCAAGGGGGGGGGGCGAAAATGTAGAAAAATTTTCAGAGCCGTAGATATGGCATTGCACACTATCTAAGCGTAGCGCCACCAT
>JAAAKB020202624.1:0-11693 GCA_010014835.2 Apostichopus leukothele | reverse complement strand
GGTTTAGTAACCCCAGGTGAGGAGCATAAGATTAGTATCCCCAGGTGAGGTGCATAGGTTTAGTATCCCCAGGTGAGGTGCATAGGATTAGTATCCACAGGTGAGGTGAAGTGTATAGGTTTAGTATCCCCAGGTGAGGTGTATAGGTTTAGTATCCCCAGGTGAGGTGTATAGGTTTAGTATCCCCAGGTGAGGTGTAAAGGTTAAGTATCCCCAGGTGTGGTGAAGCGTTGTGCGGTAGTGCAAATTTCCCACAACCTGTAGTGTTGCAACATGAATCCCGGTATCGTAATTACTACCAGGATTTTCCTCAACATTTCATCTACGGTTCAAAGCATTTGTTACAAGACTGCCAATGTCATACATTTAATATGCATAGCCTAGGTCATGTACATACTCTTACACGTACAATTATAGAAACATCCAAAATAACACGCTATATTAGGGCCCTTGTTTTTAACATACACTTTTAAAAAGAAAAGCACAAACCTTGGAAAAAAGCACCACACACCATCCTTCATTCATACTCGACGTACGAGATTAGATTATCATGTTCGCACGATGATAAAACCCGTAATGCGTACACAAACAGAAATTGGGGGTTCCCACTATTCCATGATATTGGAATAGGGCAACCCTTCAAGTTCAAAAGTTCACAATGAAAAGTTTTTAGTCACCACGTGTTTGGAACATCAGACAAGAAGAATGTAACATTGGGGCAATGTAAATATGGGATAATAAACTACATACATGAAAATAGTACAAAATTATTTATAACGTTAATCGGCCGTTGTTTCTGCAGAATATACACTTTCAATAAGTACCATATCCATCTTTCGTACAAAAAGTTCTTAAAAAATTAGAAAAGTAGCCAAAGATAACTATAAATGCATCGGGGAACCATCCGTAATAATAAACGAATCCATTTCATTACAGCATCAAATCTCAAGTACCGTACTGCACTGTGTGTAACCAGTACCGTACCCAAGGCTATAATAATATACAGTCCCGGCGAATATGGATTTAAACTGGATATACTCACTGCGGTTTTGGCTCAAAATGTATTAAATCGTTATAATTATTATATCAAAATGAGGTGAAATACATGTAAGATTTTATACATGGGAACCTTTACAATCATCGCTTGAAGGAAGAATAAATAATGAAAATTTCAGGATAACATTGAGGTCCCGCAACATGCTCAGCCCAAGTAACGTGAAAAGTTGATTCGTTAATATATAGGTCTAGGCCAGTACGTAAATTGATCAGAATGTTATTCAAACTAGGAACACAGACACAAGAAATAAACGAGTTTTCTTTTCTTTATTTCAAATAGTAACACGTAGATATTTTTATTATGTCCGGGATTCCCGGGAATGATACCGAAACGACGAGGTGTGGTGCATATGAGAGTATCTCACCTTGCATAGAGTTAATATCCCCTGGTGTGAGGTAAAGAGGTCGAACGTACAAACCTATTCGGTATTAAACCATTATGAAATGCAGTTTTAATAATTAAATAATTAATTAAAATACGGACCTGGAATGAGAACAATATATATTTTAACGTCTTCCTCATCGGTACTTTGGTTTCTAATGACAACACAAGCTCCATCTTTTTTTTAAATAATAAATATCATTATAAGACAATGGATATATGTTGGCATGGTAAGCCGTAGTAGTATTAGGTACGTAGTAAAACTCCATGACAATGCAGTGCTTAAGCTTTCATTTACAATTTCTTTTAACATTTTTATTGGCACAGATGGACTTTCCATTTTGGAGAGTGACGAGCCACTCGGACTTGGCTGCGCTGCACCATGCCTTGGACTTGGGTTACCTTTAGGGGCTTTCCACAAAGAGGTTTTAACTACAGAGGGGTTCAAAGAAAAGATACAGGCCAAATGATGAAAAGGACCTTTTTTTATTTTGATAATGAAGGCTGGACACGGAAGATGGGGGAGTGTGCAGGAACTCCTTCCATTCTGACCTCTGACCCTTCTTCGTAACTGGATGAAGAAAAACTTTCAAAAACGAAGTGAAGAAAAATGGGGGGAAAAGTCGTCTGCCAAAGAACACATTTCTTGATTTTGGTGAAGTTTAAATTGAACTCACATTTCTTATCAGAGAGACATGGGGCTTATATCATTATAAAAAGAAAGATTTTGGCAGTGTATTTTGCAGCGGACTAAACGGTCTTGAGAACGTCGACTTTTATGCTACGAGAATACCAAAGAGGGCGCGATGGAAAAAATTTACAGAGGAAAATAGGGTTCTCTTCAAAAGACAGCAATGGGATACGAAGAACCAAAGATAAAAACTACTATTCTTGGGATCTCTTGTACATCAAAAAAAAGAAACTGGATTTTTTTTTATTTTATTGGTCTCTCATGTAGATACTAAGGATATTAATTGCTAAGTTGAATCTAAGACTATTCTGTATAAATATTTTGTGGTTTGTACGCTGTAAATTAAAAAGTCGTGTGAATGTGTTCCTTTTTTTCTGAATTTATCGTTGGGAGTTTCTGTTTTTAGTGATTATTTTTTTTCTTCAGTGGTAGTTATATCAACAGAGTCGCCAACATTGTTCTTTATCTTTCTTAAGTCTTTTGTTGTTAGTTGTTGTTTACCCCCCACCCTCTGCAAAAAGAAAAAAAAATAAGAGGGGGAAAAAAATCATGTTAAAGCCAATTCTATTAAATTATTTCTATCTCACAATGATAACAGCATTCTACCATCAGTAAACTGCTGGTAGAGGTTTTTTTTTTTCCTTCATTTTTTTCATACTAATTAATTCCCTCAGTACTCTACTAAGATATATGACGGCCATGTGTATTATTACGTAGTCCAAGGGTCAACACCGATTTAGATTACCTACAGTTCTGATCTTCCATTTGACAACAGGTTTGACTAGCAGCTGAATTTTGTTCAACAGTTTTGTTGAATCGTTTGTTCGAGTCCAAACCGTTTTCCAAATTTGAATTTCAGAGTCTATAGGCTTAATGGAGTACTCGAGGTATTTTCCTGTTTATTATGTACAACTTGTCATTTTTTCAATGAATATACAATCAAATCAAGCATAATCCCTCCTCCCCCTCCCCCTCCCCCTTGTGCTAAATCTGTTTGATTAGGTGGGGGTGGGGAGGTAATGCAAGCTGTATATTCTAATATGAAACATTACGAAAGTGATATTTGTACAGCTCTCTTTCAAAATATAATATGAATTTTTTTTGGTCATCGTTTTAAACATTCACAAGATTGGAAACACTTTGTATCTCGGAATGGTTAGCAAATAAATAAATAAAGTGGGTTTCCAAAAATGATGGGTTGAACTAATTTCACCATTCCAAATCTTTCCCTCCCCACCCCCCGGACGTTCATTTTTGGAACGGAAGAGAAATTTTCTGTTGCTGTGTAGAATATACCCCCGGTAGGTTGTGATTACAATATTCTATTAAATTTGGAGTTTTCAAAATACTGTCAGAGTTATCAACAGCTGTTAATGGATGATATGATTATGTTTGTCAGGAGAGGGTTGTTATGACCCTTGTTGTTTTATAAATAGATTTCTTGATGATATGAACAATAGATATAGTCAATTACTATTTTGATTTGCAACAGATATTTGGGATTTTTGGGTTTGCCAACCAGATAACCTTTCTGTGTTGAATTACATTATGATTATAGGTGAACAAACTTTTCAAAATAAGTAAGGGAATAATATAGGAAATATATTATTACATCCTCAACATTTTTGTCACCTAGATGCTTTGAATTAAAAATGACTCAGGGCAAGCTGGAAAGATTCCCAAAGTTAGCCTTTTAATTACAACACCAAATTTGCTCACGTATGGACAAAATAGGCAAAATGTTGGGATACTCCACAACTAAACTACAAAGATATCCTAATTGACACAACAACATCTGTGTCTATTTTGAAAAAAACCGTCAAACATATTTTGTCATAGCCGTGGTGTGACTATAGGTATGATCGGAACTTACAAAAAAAATGTCTCCACAGGGTTGTACAACACTGCAAGTACATAAATTGAAACTTTCCATGGCTGTCATTTCACAGTATTTTAGGTCCTGCAGTTGTGTTGTGTATTGTTATTATTATTTTTACTTTTTTGGTAGGGGGGGGGGGTTGTCAATCTTGGATGAATATTAACTGACCTTTTAAAATTGATAAAGATTCCGTCAGTCACATGACGATCAAAATCAGTGAGTTGTATTTCTTTGGATCCAAGATATATTATTATGTTTAAAGTTAAAAGTCACTGCTCCCAATGTTTTATCTTTTATTGATACCTTGTCTTCTTTCAGTTGAAAGAAAGAGATGGAAAAAAAAATATGATTTTCTTGTCTCTGTTTTCTTGTTTTGGCTTATTCTTCTTCTACTTGTTTCTGTTAAGCTAGTGAAGTCAGTATGGAGTTAAATTAGCCTCATCAAAAGGAGTGGACTCTTTCCTTCTTAAATATTCCACTAAGCAAGGAGCCATAGTGCCCAATTATCTTGCTTGTCTTGTAAAATCAGAGGTTATCACAGCCACAACGGAATAATAAAATGTTATCTCAATTTGCAAATGGGTATACTCTTGTTGTTATCATGTCAGGTTTAAAAATGTCAACTATTGTTTGGACGGATCAGTTGAAGTGTTTTTTGGGGGTCTCCCATAAATCATCTCCCTTTAGTCAAAGAGACCTCTGACCTAGAATCTTCAACTTTGACCCCGGCAGAACCTTCGGTATTCTGTTCTTGGTCTAACGGTCCATCGTGTGTCTCCCCGATCTTCTTGACTACGGACGACACCGCCGAGCCTGATTTCATTTTCATCTGCTCCATTTTGTCTGCTTCAGCCAACTGTTCGTGAAGAAATGGAATCAAGTTATTAGCTTCATTGTTCAGTCCAGTTTTAAACTCAAACTTTGTGGTCAGTCAAATACTACCTCAGCTACTGATGACATTTATCTGGTATCTGATGTTTATTACACCATCACATATACTGACCTTTGGTTTACTTTAATATTGACAAGAGATGAACTTACTTAACTATTCACCTTTATCACACACACATATACTCAGCATCGGTTTACTTTAATATTGACCAGAGATGAACTTACTTATATATTCACCTCTATTACACAGCATCTCAGCATCGTTTTACTTTAGTACTTCCAGAGATGAACTTATTTATGTGTTCACCCCTATTACACTCTCACGTATATACTCAGCATTGGTTTACTTTAATACTAACCAGAGATGAACTGATGTGTTCACCTCTATTACACACACACATACTGAGCATTGGTTAACTTAAATACTACCAGAGATGAACTATTACACACACACATATACTGAGCATTGGTTTACTTAAATACTACCAGAGATGAACTTATGTGTTCACCTCTATTTCACTGCCATATACTGAGCATCGGTTTACTTTAATACTAACCAGAGATGAACTTACTTATGTGTTCACCTCTATAACACTCACATATACTGAGCATTGGTTTACTTTAATACTAACCAGAGATGAACTTAACCTGTATTCACAAATATTCACTCTCATATACTGAGCATTGGTTTCCAAAATTTACCTTTGTTGGATTTTGGCAAAGGACAAACATTGAAGCAGACTTATACGCTATTTTAACTTCCTTTGCTGAAATTAGGCCAGCTTCCAGTTATATAGGACTAACCCATGGCTCAATTTTCAGTCTTCCCTTTTCCACACAGTCCATTGCAGATTACAACACAGGTATACAAAACCATTCTGTAAATAAAGGATAAAACTTACCTGCTTTTCAAGTTGGATTTTTTCACCCAGAGCAAGAACATCTTGCATGTGTTCATACGCTGGGAACAGCTTCTTAATGAAAAAGATGTTTATCTGGTGAGTCCAGAAGTTGAAATCCCTAGTAGCCTCGTCCATCTCTTCCTCTCCTGAAACTGAAATGGAAACAGCTTTGATGTATGATACTCAGACCAGCGAGTTTAGGCACGGATCCACTGATATAAAAAAAATCCAAGATGGACTAGAGTTTGACTGTTAAATATCGACAACGTATTGTGTAACAGACGAGTAAATGACACCATCATGGCAGGGGAGTGGCAAATGATTTGTTGGTTTCTTTCTGACTAAAAATTAATTAAATTTAATTAATTAAGTTAAGTAATTAAACTTAATTAATTTATACAATGGAGGAAGCTGATACTTATCATCATTTCAATAAAGTTTTCAGTTTAAAAATCATCGTGTCAGCTTTAAGGAAAACATTTTCAATGAATCATATTTCAAGGACAAAGTCGCAACATTATTACAAGGGTAAAGATATGCTTTTCAAATGTCATGACGACATCATAAGCTGTCAATTTTTCATATGATGCAATAATAGTTCAAAAGTTGCTAGATATGCTAAAATGGTCACAAAGTATCCACAATAAACAAACAGCTTATTATACAGCTATATCTTTTATACAGTTATAAATGCTTTTTTTTTCTTTCTTTTTTTAAGGTTTATTATGATTATAATCTTGCTAAATTTTCAATGTGTCATACGCAGAGCAACACAGTGGTCACTGAATTAATCTTGGTACCATCATCAAGCGATACTTCTTAGCGGTGTATAGTCCCTACAAATAAAATACCTTCTGCTATGGGGGCTTCTTCTCCACCCATGGAGAGCATGGACTGTAAAAGATGAGGCTCTTGGGTCAGTGGTTGTTGACCCCCATCGACGCCCCCCTGGTTACTGCCACTCCCACTGTGGATCGAGGCAGCTTTGGCTTCTGTGTCTGTTTCTATTAAAACAAATTTTAAAATAAGCTTTTAAAATGTTCAAAGGTATTGAAACTGGCGGACTGTGGGTTGCTCACAAAGACAAAAACTATAAACAGCACTATAAACCCTAACACTAACCCACTATAAACCCCTAACCCTATAAACCCTAACTATAAACAGCACTATAAACTAAACAACTATAAACCCTAACTATTCAAAGAAGAAAAGGAAAAATAAATCAGGCATATAGATAGATAAAAGTAGAACTTTTCCTACTATGCAAACTTTATAATTGGAGATGTAATTGATGCATGGAAGTTGAATACTCACAGAGTAGATAAGGTGTCTTTACTTGTCTAAAACTCTATTATCAATGCCTAAGAAAATGTGACAAAAACACCGCAATTTCTGAAAGAAATCTTAATAAAAAATATGTATATGACAGTGGAGATGGGAACGGAATACCAGTTCATCATCGAGACACGATTTGCTCATACCACTGAAATATAATAAACGTTTCATTGTTTTGAAGTGTTGGAGGAAAATTATAGAAAAATGATGGAAAAATACTACCCTGTTATCTCGCAGAAGGTCAGAGAAAGTGCAAACTAATCTCTACTGGTGCAACCAAATACACTATAGATTACAACCTATCCATATTTTAAAGGCCTTGTGTTTAACCGGTTTCTATGTAGAAAGTGACTACAGCCCATCATGAAGATGCAGTGACAAGGTTCCCAAGGAAATGATTAATTAATTAGTATGTCTATAATATTTGATAGAAAATGATGAACTATATGGGAAGAATAAGTGAATCATTTTCACTGCAATTTACAAACTGTTGAAGCGTTCTGATGCAATTTGATGAAGTATTCAATTAAAATAGTTCGCAATTAAACAAATTCTCAGCAAACTGTTTACTTTTGGTTTCCTTTCAATTTATCACTTTTTTAAACAAAATTTACAAGATTTACCAAATATATAAACAATAAATCAATTTTCCCCCCAAAAAATGATAAATTTGACTATTTCAGTAACGAAATCAATTTGCCTATTTCAGTAAGTTCAGTACTTAAAAATGAAACATTTTCAGGAAAGAACACAGAAAAACAATTTACTCGCCACTTATCTTTACAATGTCCACCTATTGAGATGCATAAACGGTATGCAATGCAAGTTGGCAATTTTGTGCCTCATGAAAAGCAAAGTTTGTTGACTCTTTTCACATATTTTTAAATTGGCTCACAGACAGATAGACGGAAATATTTTCACATTTCGACCAGAGCTTGAACTCTCTGCTTTTCTAACAACTTTCAGTTCTTTTATTTTCCAAAAACCCAGATCCTTGTCTACTGTTGACGTGGTAACCCCGACAAGAGAAATTATAATATGACGTAAACGGAACATTAGTTTACTTGGAATTCTCATGGCGACTGCAGATGTCTAGAGATGGTATTTTAATATGTCTTACATGATCACATTCCATGGCGTCCGATTGAAATGTATACGGCTAATTCTCGCCGATCTTGTTCAACTTCCTTCGACAAAAGTGCGCCGCTATCAGACCCATTAGTAAAAGTTATCTACACTTATCTTTGACCCCCCCCCCTTGTATATATCACGCAGTTTAGTGTCAAGGTAGAAAACAAATATACGGTTCTAAATTCTCTCTTATTTTTACAACCCCACTTTCGCGACGCCGTACTATGAATTTCTGGAGATTGAAACACCTGTCGATCCTGTTCTTATCTTGACGTTACTTTTTGTAATAGTTGTTGTCAAAAATTAGCACGTTTCTCTCCGCGGTTCTCAAGTACCAAGTTAACCCCCCCCCCCCAACAAAAAAATAATAGAAAAATTGAATAACAATATCGATACAAAGAATAACATTAAGACGGGGAGTAATTTTATCATTTATGGGGTAAATATTGACATCTTGAGTTCTAACATTTTCGATACACCTGGCTATGATGAATGACATTGCCAGATAAGCATTTAGAAAAAAAAGGAATTCTCTGAAACCATCAAAACAGATCAAAATATTAAAAGCTTTTCTGGAAATGAAAAAAAAAAATGAAAAAAAAGTGTGGTTTGAATGATGTATTGTGCTGCATATTTTAACAAATCAAATTTGGAACTGTGAAGTTTGTATGATCTTTAATAGTTGTGTTTTCTGTGGGGTGTGGAGGGGGGAGCGGGAGGGGTTACGTTCAATGCCTGAATCTTAGCTTTCTTGATATGCTTTCAAACTATCAGCATTTAACATCTGGAACATTATAATTGAAAATAAAGCCGGTGGGATTTTATTTTATATTAATGCCTTACAGTATGTATAAGGTGTTTCACAATTATGTCAAGTGAACATCCTGGTAAGTGACCTTTGACCTTGACCAAAATCAATGGCCTACTGGACAACAAGAATTGGGTCATCCATATGGGCAGGTCTGAGATCTGTTAATGCTCCCATTTTTCTGGAGACATGTTACACTAACTTATCGTTTTGTAGCAATATTTTGACATTTATATGAATATGTCATTATATGCAAATTGATGAACGATGTTGACCTGAGTTGACTGATATCCTAGACCTAGACCTAAGAGTCCTATATGATTGGTTGTCACCTTTAGAGATATGCAAATTAAGTTATTAGGTTATTAATTGGTGGAAAGCTGGTGGAAATATGTGTTGTTTCGTTCTGTACAGAAGAAAGATTGATAAGAACTCCATTATTCCATTCGTGACAGAATCACACAAATGAATGAACTACTGGCTTAATTTGTCAGGCTTTAGTTTTGGGATCTCGCCTTTACCCTCCATTACCGTCCCTCCAAACATGGAATTTTCCACCCTTTTGGAACAGAGTTTGGGGCAACACTTGGATAACTTTTTATAAGTAGTTCACAAAGCCAACCTAGAACTCCTCATTGCTGCCTTAATACATCAAGCATGCATATTACTCACAATTTTTGACCATGAATAAAGATTTCAAAGAGACTTGTGAGATTTTACCTGATTTTTCGTTCTTGCCATCCACGATGTGGTTATCATCTCCATGCAACGACTCGTGCACCCCTGACTCCGTACCCTGCAAAATGTAATAAAAAGAAACTTCAGATTTGCTCTGTTCTTTGCTCAGGAAAAGAACAACCAGTTCCATTTTGTTACAAAACCCCGTACAGCGACTGCGTAATAACTTAGGTAGAGTACATAACATCTGAAAAATTTAAACTTTTAGTACAAAGAACTTTCAACGGTCCAAAACGCACCCTGGATCAAATGTTCTTATGGTAGGTTTCTGTAATATTGTGTTGAGATGCACTGAAATGATGATGAGGTTATATACCATGAACAAACTGACAATGTGCAGCTAGATCAAGAGAGAGACAACAACTATGCTCAATTCTATGGGAGTCATTTATATAAGGGCACACATAAGGAAGCTTGGCTACTACCTCCCCCCCCCACCCCCAGGCCTCCCTGTGGTGAACACAGTTGCAGGATAGTAAATAAATACTTCACAATACAGATTTTTGTTTTTTGGGGGGGCTAAGTTTTGATAGGAAGATCAACATAATATTGCTTCTTATATTCATTTTCAAAATTTTTATCCTTCGAAATTTATGTCTTTACATCATGAAAATTGATAACAACGCTTGACGTAAACTTTGACAAAAACACCAAAGAAATTGTGAGATTTTTCAAAATGGATTTACTATTGGTTGTATTTATTACTCTAACCTCTTGTTTGGCTGCTGCAGGTGCATCGCCAAGCGATTCCTTTCTTGTGACTGCTGACACGGATCCATCGTTACCCCGGGGCGACCCTCCCTCAGCGATGCTACCGTGGTGAGAGGAATTAGGGCCTTGACTGCCAGGATCTTCACTCTCAGGGTTCTGCTTATAAAAATGTCAGAGAAATAAACTCAGAGAAATAGCTAAAACAAATACAATCAAACAAATATGGGTAAAAGAAGGCAAGCAATATTGACAGAATGGAAACTTTGTAAACTCCTATGAGGGGAAGCTTAAATACTGGGAGGCTGCTCCAGACCTGGCAACCCACCCCACCCCCCCACCCCCCGGGAGGAGAACTAAGCGCTCTAAGAAAAATCCCTTCCCTGTGGCTGGGCTGTTCCCTGGTAGAAAACTATTCTTCCGGGGTTTGACTCACAAGCCCTCTAGCCACCGGGTTCCTAAAGAAGCCCACCCAGCCCCGCCCCCCGCCCCTATGCATCTACCAGAACTGAAGCCTCCTCCCAGTTTAAAAAATCTAGCTTATGTAGAGAGGATTTTAAGTTATGGTTTTGAGGTTTCATTACTTATGTACTTTTTGAATTGAATAAAGGGGGACGAGGAGAAGTGTGTTTTTTAAGCATTTTTGGTTTGAAGCAATAAGTTGGTCAAAGAGAGGGATTGTGTTTGCTGCTTCAAGCAGCTTTTTTGGTAGCAATATAACAGGGATGTTTAGGCAAATTCAAAGGACTTTATAATTAATGTTTAATTTGGAAAATTTGAAACTTAGAACAACTTACGAGGTAGATACTGCCGTACATAATAATAGGTTTGATTTTTCGTGTTTTAAATTTGTAAAGGGATGCACAGAGGGAGACAATTAAGAATTGATAGAGTTTTGAGGGTATTTAGGATCCTTTTTTTTAAACGAACTAACGCATTAAGAAATTCTTTTAATACTGTGCAACATAGCGAGATTGTCGCCAAATGGACTTCAATGTGTAGAATTGAACTTGTTGTAAATCAAAAGGAGTTTAAGCCCTGGTCGACCTCGCGAGAGGTCCTACGGGGGATAATAAGTTTGTTTTTATAGGATAAACACTTTTTTTTTCTTGGAAAAGTTGTCTATGTTCAGTCAGGGAATTGCTGGTAAATGAAGTCTTATATAATTACAT
>JAAAKB020202513.1:0-11694 GCA_010014835.2 Apostichopus leukothele | reverse complement strand
GGTGTTACGTTACACGCGTATTGGAGATCTGTGATTCGCTCAACTACTGTTCGTAATAGTAGCCTATCACACGATTAACATAGCCTATTCTCGTGTGTTTTTTGTTTACAGAAACAGATCATCAACTCGAAAGCATGAACAATCCGAAATGTAAGGAATCATGACTTTAAGCATTACGCTTCCTCTAGTCTCTTGCAAAGGAAAAGCATACGTTCTTCAAGTCTAAGTTATAGGATATTCGCCATGTTGACACACATGCTAAACATTTCACCAAGGGAAAGCTGAATATACACTCTGTCAGCCTTGTAGTTCTCTAGCAGACGACAAATTTGAAGGCAATCAAATTGATGTTTATGAGAGGGCGTTATCAACTATTACGGCTCTTTTGTAAAGCTGGGACCTCGTGAAAAAAAAAGTATTACCATGACAGCCTAATACTTCACGTAAAAAGTATTTCCATTTTCATACTGCGATTAAACAACCCTAGGTGAAAAGAATGGAATACATCAGCATATATAACATATATCTTAAGTTGTATGTTTTATATGTTGTGTTCCTTTCGTTTCATTTCATTTCACTTCATTTTAGCTGTACTTATGTATTATTATTTTCCTTTTCTTACCTACTTTTGCTTTTTCTATATTTGTTTTCTTTCTTCTTTTCCCGTTTGGTGGATCTGCTGTAGCTCTGAAGAAGCTACGTCATCAGTGGCGTTGCTTCCTATAGCATGTGCACATAGCGATAATTCACTAGCTTACGCGATAAATTCATCATTTCACAAGAGAACATGAAACATTGATACATTTTTTTGGCTTGCATAGTATACCAACCATATGATGCTCGACCTATAGTGTGGCACTTTTAAATTTCTAGATCGCATAGAATTTGAGCTAGAAGAGGAGCAAGAGCATGAAAGACCATTCTCTACCCAGGAAAATGTTGACCTTTGAAAATGGAGGGGGGGGGGGGAACACACCCTCCTGCATATGAGCCAGAAGTGTTAGAGTGGATTCCCACATTGAATTTATTCTAAACACAAGTACACATATTGTTATGAAGGACAATAACTAGCTTCTAGCTCTGAGTAACTTCTTGTGTGAAGACTTAGGTTTCATATCTTATCAATACACCATTGTTTTGATGTATAACTTATATTGTCTCGTGTTTACCAACCTATTTAACTGTAAGCTAGGGCTTTCTGTAACTTGTATTTTATCTCCTTTTGTACAGCTGTCGTACAGCACATTCGAAGACTTATTTTGATCGTGAAATGCGCTTTATTAAGTTATGAATTTAGCTTTAAGTTCCTTACCTTGCTCCAAAGGAGGAGACAGAAGATTACTGTTTATGGTCAGCATAAACTTGAGAAGGACCTCCCAGGTTTCCCGTGACATAAGATTACTGGAGCTGGCCACGGACTGAATGGTCCTTAAGACACGATGACAAAGAACAACCTGTTTACTGAGGTCAGTGTCCCCTGTAAAACATCAACAAAATCATCAAAAGGGGGAAACAATAACTAATTGAACAAAGGAATGAAGATGATATTACCATTTAAGCCACCCAGCCAAACTGCATATACTGGTAAACAGCGTACCATGAAGAAGCTGAGATCAATAAACGGTATTGATCAGTGGCAAAAGAAATTAAATTATTTAACTGTTAGATGCATTTAAAATGATAACCAGCAAATGCCAATCCAATAAGTGAGACGTAGATTAATTTACTTTGCCAAAATTAGAATCGTTCTCTCGTATGCAATGTGTTATTTAATAGGATGAGCAAAGAATGCAACCAGGCACCAAGCACATACTGCAGCAGTTGTCTACAGATTATGAAATAAAATCAAGAGTGCTTAAACTGCTATAAACTGTTCAAATGTTGTTATTATATAGGATGTGATTTGAAATAACTTGATATCCCAGAATTCAGCTTTGCTGTTTAACTGGCAAATTCAGCTAATAAACCTTGTCTTGTTCAAGCAAGGATCTCATTGCAGTAAAATCTCTTGTCCATTAGTGACAGACAGCTGTGCACATGCAAGCATTAGGACGGAAGTACTGTTCCAACCAAAATTTAATGTGGATAGTTCACAATGTGTATACTTCTATCAGACAGCAATACTTGAAAGAAATCTTGTCGCTAGCTCTAGATGAGGTAATTCACATGTGACCTAATTTTACCTGATAAACCCCTCACTACACCAGTAAAAATGGATTCAAGTATTGTAGGTGTTATCATGGCAAGGATTCTTTGATAAATTTACTTTCCTTCTTGTAATCTGGTTGCTGAGTTTTCCTAAAAATGAAACACTTTCAGAGTGCTTGCTAACCCGCTAATGCACCGAAACTTCATCATTTCATCAACATGTCAATTTTCTGGATGAGAGTATTAATGTAATTTCCTCCGCGTGTAGTAAATGATTAATGCATTGAACAGAAAAAAAAGCCTTTTCAAACTTTAACTAAGCAATAGTAAGCATCGCAAATTCCTCTCATGGATGAAAATAAAATGGTTAACTTTTTATGGACATGCAGATATGCGTTCAAAATGCGAGCAAGAACAAAATGCAGGACAGACCTCTTCTGGGACGTCTCCAGTTTAGAACGTCATCGAGATCACCTGCCGAGAGAATTCACACACCAAATATAACATGCACACTTTACTCTGGTGCGAGCGTTTCACAGAGATTAAGAAACCTTTTGAGAGTATAATTGTAGTTAGCTGGCTGTGTACATGGGCAGCACTGCAGGACCAGCATTATTTGAGCTTCAGAGTATACGGGGATTCAATCTGGAAATGCTTTAAAGCTTTCCTCTTCTTTCAACTTTTCCGTTCTTATCCGTCATTTACTGAACTTCTGCTTTACTAATAGCTTACACAAATGTGAACTGTTTTGACAAGCAAAAGTACTGTTCTGACATCTATCAGCAAACATTTCCAAACTTGTTTCAGTGATTTTAAATGTGTGAGATGCATTTTGTTCAATGAAGTTAAATACTCCATGTGTGTTTTGCATTCTATATGTTATTATCTCCCCCCTAAAATTTAAGTTGTTTCAGATAATTTCTAAATAATTTCTAGTTTCATTCATTGGTCTTCATATCTTCTATGAATACTTATATGTTTTCCTGGCATTCTGCCAACTTGGTTAGGATTAGTTGGATGGATGGAATGCTTCGGCATGCACATGTATTCTGGTTGGTCAGGCATTCCGACCAATCATTACTCTAATGCTCTGTACATGATATGCTAATCAGACTGCTGTTTCTACTTGTATTGTCTAGTAGCTTTAACAGAGCACATCTAGTATACATAGTGTTATGAAATAGTAATACTGCCTCTTTGATGTTACCGAAAAAACTCCATCGAGACATCGTACAGGCCCTTTATATATTTATCTAGGTCAAGGAATCAGTTTTCCCACGAGAAGTTTTAACTATCTTATTGAATCTTGTTACAGGGCCTTTTCCCAAAATAGATTCCATTGTGTCTGTAGAACATTCGAGAAGGTTCTTCTCACGTGGTATGGAAGTTTCCATAAGAAAGGGGTGGACTTCCATACTCCCAACCAATCAGGGCAGATCAGTCATATTTTTATATCGTTAGTTAATGCAGGATGAGCAGGTTATTGGCTGCCTTCTGATTGTGCGCAGTGGGATTTTATAGAGTTAAGGTATAAAAGGCGCCATGGGTCCCGCAAGTACTTCACTTCGTCGTGACTTCGTCACCATTTCATCACTCCTTCGAATTGCGTAATTGACGGAGTCAAATTATTGTAATTTTGTTTTATTTGTAAGAGAATCGACAGAGAAGAAATTATACCGAATCACTAAATCAGATCCGATCTTGTCAACTTGTTTTTTCTGAAATATATGTGAAACATTACAGTATCAGATAATCACCAAATTAACCTTACATGTAAACTACCTTCGTCAACAACAAACACAAAATTTTGTGTCCTCATAAAAGCATCACTCTATTTTCTACAAGACAATCATTTCAAACCATTGTTATGTGTTAGCTTCCAGTTACAATGTTCTTAGTATAATTACAAACATTTTTATCAAATTTTGCTTTGTATATTTGTCAGTCAGCCTAAGCAAAACCTTGTCTCTTCCACAGAGGTGTATGAAAACGATGCTGACAAATTCTGGGACGAATTCTACTCTAAACATCAGAACAGATTTTTTAAAGACAGGCACTGGTTGTTCAAGGAATTTCCTGAACTTTCAACCCAACCTTTATCAGCTGAGTCAGATGGTAACCAGGATGCTGCATCCAGGGAGCAAGAGAAAACAGAAAATGAATCGAGTAGAAAACGAAGAGATGAAGAAGGGAATCAAACCACATCAGGAGCAGAAGAAGGGACAGAGGTAGCAGGCTCGAGTGATTCCATTAATACCAAGTCTTTCCCAGGGTCTCATTGTACAAAGAGGTATCTAGAGGTTGGATGCGGTGTAGGAAACACCGTGTTTCCAATTCTTCAGACAAACAAGTTAGTATTTTTCCATAACTTGGGTGCTATTCCATTTAAGCATTCAGTTGAAAACTCATCTGTATACATTGTTGTAACAAGTCATGAGAGGAATACTGTAGCCAGATTTCAAAGGTGATTTGACTCAAGCAAGTTTGTCATGTTTTCTCCATCATGCCGCGAAAGTGTCCATTAACTATAGGTTGCATCCACAAAAAAAACCGTTTGTACTGAACGGCAGGTTTTTTCCAGTTGGTTAGCTGAGTGATCAGTCCCATCTTTTGCACCTTAGTTGAGCTGCCTATTCGTCTAATATGTAACTCATCACACGGCTAGTTGCCAAATCACTATCAGATCAAGGCAGACATGACAAGGTGTGAACAAATCAACTCTTCCAAACTCACCAATCCCAGTCTGTTTGCAGGAGACATAAATTTTCAGTAACTTGAGGTCAAGAGAGCTGTAAAATGCAACCTATGGTTAGTGGACTAATTCTCGTCATGATAGAGATAATGCCAAAACTTGAGTCACCAAAATTACTGGGAATGACTCTGCTTGACCTTGAAACTAGAGTGACTTGTTACATATCTGTTTGTATTACCCCTACATTTTAGTGTAGTGTGCTAAAATTGTTAGAAAAAGTTTTCAAAGTAAATTACAAGGATGCATCAAACCTTCAATTTGTCTGGCAATACTGACAGTGAACAATTTTCATGCTGGAAAATTGTAAAGAGTTTTCAGAATAATGTAAAAGAAAGTCAAATTTTTATTGACACAATACAGTCTTTGGGTAGAAATAACAGCATTGTAGAATTCTGACCATAGGTGATCTGTTTGGACTTTTCTAGCTCATTGTTAGCAGTACTGTCCTCTCTATATAGCATATTACTACTCAAGTACAGTATTCCATCACCCACAGAATATTCAACGAAATATTTCTATTATATTCCTCGTTAACAGCGATCCTGATCTATTTGTGTATTGCTGCGATTTTTCTCCTGTTGCGATTGACTTGGTCAAGTCTAATCCTGACTACGACCTGTCCAGGTGTCATGGTTTTGTGTTTGACATCACAGATCCGGAAGCTGAATTACCGTTTCCTGAGGGCAGTCTTGATATGATCATTCTCATTTTTGTCCTGTCAGCTGTCCATCCTGACAAGTAAGTCACTGACATTGTATTGTTTGGTCAAACCAATCAAAGAAATGTGACCAGAAGTGAACCCAAGAAAGTAGGCAACTAATCTAGAAACTTGTGTTATTGTGGTTTATAACCCTGTCTTATATAATTTTTTACTTTTATTGCTGTTGTTATTACTTTGAGGTTTGTGAAAAATTATATTCATGGACAGGATTATAAACCACAATAAAGGACATAAAAATATAATATACATAAAAATGGGCATAGTAATGTAATGTGAATAAAACAACATTCTGGTTACTTCCCTTCCAACTTACCAGTTGTACGATTACTCCAGCCACTGGGCCACCCGTGGCTGCGTATGCAGCCGGAAAGTTAAGAATGCCTGCACCGATGCAGGCGTTGACGACAATAAAGACAGCCCCTGGGAAAGAGGTCCTTCCTTCCTGCGCTTGTGGGTACGGACGTATGGAAACGTTCCCAAGGAGTGAAACGTTTTCATCGCTACTGTTGCAATCAGTGCTGGTGGTTAGGAAGCTCTCTTTCTCAGCATATGCATCATCATTCAAAGACCCCATCTTTCTCAAACTCGAAAAAGTAACCGGCAGAGCAAAACTTGGCGTCGACGGTTTACAAAGTGTTATAACAACTTCGGAATCAAACGCATTTATCAGTTATTTATTAATTTACGCTGATTCTGGGAGCTGAAAGTTGTATGCACTTGGGTTAGCTGAACTTCTTACCAACTTCAGGTTGAAGTTGGTTTAGTTTTTATCTCTTGCAAATGGACATTTTTGATAAAAGGATTATGAATAAACACTTCCAAAGAAATTAAAATTTAATAACTTTGGGCAAGGTACTGTAACCATACTTTGAATTTGAACGACAAAGATGGGATGCTTCAAGAAGTCTAACCAGCCATAGTAAAACAAATATTACAAAAAAAAACGTTCAGTATGTTACATACACTGGATCATTCAAGTAAAGACAGCCAATTCGTGAACGGAATTCTGAAACAGAAAAGAGAGATTTGTTACAGTAGAGAACTTCTTGTGCACAATGCAATGGAATTCTTAGCTAATTTCCGTTCGATTGGTTGAAACGTGCGAGTGTCTATGCCTATACAGAGGACCTAGCACTAAGTTTATTTACTTTATATTTTGACAATGGTACAATACATGCCCAAGTGAACCAACAAATCCAAGTTCCATTTATAATCTTTTGTTTTATCATTCTTTTGTTTTGTTTTCTCTTTGCTCGAAAGATTGTGGAACTGTAACCTTGTTATTAGAGTTTAATTTTCATAGTAACTTGATCATGCCTGACAAGATTTAACATAAGCATTACTGCTTTACATATGAGAAATTATCATGGGGAGAAAAAAATGTTAGATGACTAAACAATGAGGTTTGTATACCCTCTTTTATATGAATTTTTAGGGATTGGACAGGTGTAAAATAAACCAAATTTTAAAGGCCAAACATTCACTTGTTATTTCAACCAGAATGCAAGGCACCCATACTCCTAAATAGGAAATGTCATTAAAAAAAACCTGTTGCAGGCTTGAACTCTTTACCTAATACAGTACCAGCTCCCTGTACCAAACTTGGGACTACTAATATTTAAAAAAGCCAAGGAAGACTTTAAAAGGTCAAATAAAGTAGAAAACAACTATATACTGCATTCCCTGAATTGATAAATATGGCCAGGTTTAATGCTCAATTCTCAAAACACATACATGCTCTCATGAAGGCGGTTATATACATAGTGCATAAATGGTATTATTGCTCCAAGCCTAGGCTTATTAATGTTAACAAATACTATTGTGAATAGACCTCTACTATTACAAATGGCTTCCATACCTCTCACACATAATTTCGTGGATAACGTTGCTGACAATTTCGTAGCTAAGAGATGTCAACACAAAAAGATGATTTCTTACAAAGTTGGCTGTCCAACTTTACCGAAACCACACATGACCAAAATATACTGTTTCACTTTCTGTCGCTAATTTGGAATGAAAACTTCATTGCCAGTGTAACGTACATACCTGATGTATTTTGGGTAAACCATTTTACTGAAATTTACACCTGCCTTGAGTGACCCTCACCACTGGAAATCATGTTATTGTAATAAAGTTAAAACATACAAGGTGTAACCAATCCTAATTGCCCCTTGCCTAGCCAATCCTCCCCATCTCTCTCCACCTCTCTTTGTCTCTGTTGATATGTTAATATTTAGCCACCTAATATATATTTGTTATATGAACACTATTTTGATCACTCTGGATACAGAAGTCAAAGCGATTCCTCTGGTCATCGTCTATTGTGCTAAGATTATTCGGCTAAATACGTGAAGTTAAAATATGATTAGGCTGAGTACTAGGAACTTACATTTCAGCTTGTTCCTACCGTAACTAAGACTAAGTTGGTAAAACTAACAAGCTACTGCTAGGCCAAGGCCCTAACTGTAGTGTTATGCTGATCAAGTGTCACGGATTCCATGCAATGGACAGACCAACGCAAAAAACTGCAGTGTAACCTGGTCCTTGAAGTTAAATTACATGATAATTCCTATCACATGAACTCCGACTTGTTACAAAACTTCGTTTAAGTGTTACCTGTGTTAGCCAAATGGCTTATTGTTGGATTCGACGTTACATTTACACTGTAGGCTAAACCTACGGGCAGGCTGAAGCTGGCCGACAGACCGCTGATGAACCGCTGAAAAATCAACACAGTCTACCTCGATTAGGGTATTGAAGGTCGTACAGTTGCACACCCAATCGAGCTTTCCAAGGAAGCAAAAGAAGGTATCTCGAAAAACCATCATTGCTTAAGTTCAACACTGTAGCAGCAGAGGTTGGTTGATTGGGTCAAAGGCTGAACGCAAACTATGTGAAATATGCGGAAAATGTTGTTAGCAGCACAAACTTGAAGTTTCTGAGACCGAAGTTTTCAGTCTGTTAATATTAAGGAATTAAATTATGGGGCGCACTGTACCTCATTATTGAAGCTCAGTGACTCAGGTGACATGTAAACCTTAATATGGTATTATTACTGTTATAAATTCTTCCTTGGTTTGCTCGTAAGAGATTGGAAAATAAAAATCCTAGGTTATTAATTGTTTAATTTTGTGCCATCAAATGACCATCTTAAATGGATGTAAGGAACAGTATTCTTTCGTTTTTCATGACATTTCTTAACAATTGAAGTGGTTCCACTAGCCAGCCGGCAGGCGTATTCCAGCAGCGCCCCCTCGCACTCTCGCCCCTCGCACTCTCACCCCCTCGCAATCCACCCCCTCGCACTCTCGCCCCCTCGCACTCTCGGCCCCTCGCACTCTCGCCAGCTCGCCTCACGCACGCTCGCCCCCTCGAACGCTCGCCCCCTCGCACGCTCGCCTATAAGCACGATCGCCCCCTCGCACTCTCGCCTATAAGCACTCTCGCCTATTCAAAAATTACCTATTTATTTTCTCTGTTTTCCTGCAGTATTTTTGCAATGACTCTCGATGAGGCCCCTGTGTGAAAACGCCTGCCTGCTGGCATCTAGAACCACAAAAACCACGAAACGAAAGAATAATGTCTCATACATTTGTTTTTATGGTCATTTTATGGCACAACATGTTTTAGGGGTTAAATCAAGCAATAAATGGAAGTTGCCATTTTCTTCTTTTTTTTGGGCTGTTCCGATTGTTTCGTGTGGTACTTTTGGTTTTGAGTCAGTCGAGGGAATTCCCCTTCCCCCACGATTGCAATCATGTGTACGCCACTATTGTGGATAGCAATTTCAATTGTTTGCACAAATCAAGGCATATGCTAAAATAGCAGACACGTTTTTAACACGGACTCTTCTAAGTATCATTGCAATACTATCTTATATTACCCACTTTGCTCATTCACGCAATTCACGCGGTTGTCACGTTACTGCATTATACCTACTTTTGAGTATAACATACTGTTTGCTAGCTCTGCCTGCCAGGTTCAGTCCTGTAAACCTACAGAATACGTTGCGTGTTGTTTGTAAAAATCATGTGACGGTATTCGTATCAAAAGACGATACGCTCATTTATATCTACGTCAAGTCATTTTGTCTAGGTACCGTCAGAGCCGTATATCTCTATATACGGCTCTGGGTACCGTTAATTATAGCATAGATTATTAACAGAGAAGAAGTACCATTTGTCGAAAAGGGTTCAAGAAGTAGATTATTGTAGGTAGGACGCCATTATTTCTCGGGATCTCTGTTTACAATAGAGAGAATAGCGAAGTTTGTAATGTTTTTCAATACATTGCAACGGCAATCTAACCAAAACACTGAATACTTCTTTTATACCGGTTAAGATAGCGAGGATACCTTATGCAATAGAGACAGACACCGTCTGTCACAGAATTTCTAAATTAGCCTTGAACAGAAGTATGTTACTAATATGTTCGTAGTCATCAAAGGAGGGTGAGAGCGGTTGTATGGGGCTCGGGACGGAATCTGAACCTTTTTACAATGTTCACAATTCAATTTAATCGGGGCACTTTTAGGGAAATTTTTCACCGCTCAGATTCATTTCCCCGCCACCTCCCCAACCTTTCTCTGGTTCATAATGTCATTGCCTTTCTCATGAGAAGCGCCCAATGTAAAATGGTGTTTATGTTTTTTCCGAAAATTGATGTTTTTAAATGATTCCAAACTAAAGCTTTGAACGCTAGTTTTGAATACGACTCGATAAATTTGTTGACTGGCACAGTTTATTAATTGATTAAAACGTAAAGAGCAAAGTTATATATGCCAATCATATTATACTTCACTAGTTGTTCCATGAAGAGTGCTGTCAATGAATATTTCTTTGTTACAATATTATTCTCACTGGCTTTCAATGTAAACGTTATTATTTTCAAACCACATTGACATACGAAAAAATAATGAACGATTTACTTATAATAAAACTTAAAATTTCAACTTGGTTGCCATTACAACTAGCTATACTATATGCGTAATTACAAAAATGAAATTGGTAACTGTTATTCAATGCCGGAATGACACACCCCTAAGGCCTTCATTCTGCTGGTTGTACAGCGCTATTGAATACTCCGTAGATTTTAGCGCTTTATAAGTTCATTTATTATTATTATTATTATTTGCTATCAGAGCCTGCCAGTTTTCGTCAGTTGTAAACAAACCGATGTTCACTCAGTAGTAAACAATTTTCGTACGCTGCTCCTGGGAGGCCTAAAGGGGTGTACAATTTTGCACCACATGTTCTTCCATTCATGCTCTTCAACATGCAAGACACAAAGAAAAAACAGGTCCTGATTGATAACATATCAAAAAAGATGTTATCCTACAGCTTTTTGGCACTTTTTCTAGGCTGGAAAACATTCGGGCGGACTGATATAGACTCTAATATAGGTATGCCACCTTGACACTAACCCCAGCCGTGGCATAACTATGCATGCATTGTTTGTACGTCCCATGCATACGGCTCCTCATGCATACAGTGCACAACTTACATTGATAAAATGCCGACGGTTCAAATCTCCTCCAGATAATCTCCATTTTGAAACGTTAGAAATCCTTTGGGAAATTAAACTTGTGAAAATTACCCGAACATCGGTCAGTAAATGGTAGTGGCTTCATGCGGTTGCATCTTATAATAAGTTTAAAACAAGCCAATGAATAATGCAGCTTCTGAAGCCTCATACAAACGCATGCTTAGCCCTAGGCCTAGTTCTGCGAAACTTTGCAGGAACTTGAGGAAGTGTGTTGCATGTTTATTGGAAATTTGCAAATCATAGGTTTGGCCTAGGCTGCTGGCACATATGAACTCATTTCTCAATAGGTCACCATCGATTATCTCAAAGTGAACGTTTTATTGTCCTATTTCTGTGCATCCTTCTCAAACGGATAATTTCAGGCTAAGGCTATGTATTATAATAGGTGGGGCTTATTCGCAGGGCAGCCCTGCGAATAGCCAGACACAAACATCTTATTCGCAGGGCAGCCTTGCGAATAGCCGGACACAAGCATCTTATTCACAGGGCAGCCCTGCAAACAGCCGAACACAGACACCTTATTTGCAGG
>JAAAKB020202512.1:0-20237 GCA_010014835.2 Apostichopus leukothele | reverse complement strand
TCTCTCTCTCTCCCCCCCCCCCCCCCCCCCCCCACCCTTGGCTACGCGCCTGCCTTACATTTCAGATGAGTTTACCTGGAATGAACCTCTGGGTGGATGACTTAAACCCATAACTGGAATTATTATAATTTATGTCAAATTGTAAATACTGAATAATAAGCACTCAGAAAAGATGTAAAAGCATTCTTTGCTTAAGGAACTAATTAAGTATGGCAAGACCAATGGGATATAATTTGGGTACCGCCCCTGTAGAACGCATGGATCAATTTTCACGGGCTGGAAAATATACATTTGCTTCATAAATAAATGCGTTTCTGAAGAAACTAGGGTGTGTCATACCCTCCCATGGTAATGATCTTATCATTTTGTTTGGGTGGTCTCTTTATGGGGTATATTAGAAATGTTACGTTATGATTCATGTCAAATATGAAACATTAAATACACCACCCTATGGGATCATATCAACATCGAGTGCACGGATAAACCATTGCAAAGGTGAAAGTCGTAGTTAGCAAAGACAGATATGTTGTACTAGTAAGGATCATCAGCGATGCCTTCAATCAACAGAGGGCTCGGTCATATCGGTACTATATATATTCATGACATAGAAATCTTTGGAGATCATGTAGACAGATTAAAGACCATGTGCATCATGACCATTGATGTAACAGCGCCCTCAGTGGAGGTAACAGCGCCCTCAGTGGGGACATTGAAGTTTCCCATACCAATAGGCTTGTTACGGTTACTACTACTACAACAGTCTGAAATATATATAACAACTTTAAATAAGCTTGCCTCTCTTCAAATATCTTAAAATCGAGAAACAAATTGATGGATCCCACTGAACAAATTTCAAAACTAAGGAGATGGTCTTACTTGACGGGGAAGTTGACAATGGTGCGATTTTTCTCGACGAAGAAGGTATTTTTGGTGAATCTTTTGATGCAGATGATGAGATAAGGTGGTAACCTTGTCAATTCAAATCTCTTAATAGTTGAATCTTTGTATGTCTTGTACTCCTGTAAATAATAAAAATAATGGACATTTAAAATGCGCCGGTATCCGTCAAAAAAGATATCATGGTGCAGTGACACAAACAGTGCGAGAGCAAAACCAAAAAAAACAGACAAAAATGCAAGCAAAAATGGGCAACAATGAACAATTAGTTAAACAGTTTTCATCAGATGAGTCTTGAGAGAGAGTTTAAAAGAAGCAAGAGATGGACTGTGTTTTACATGTTCTGGAAGGCTGTTCCACAGAGAAGGGGCAGCAGCAGCAATAGCACTTTTGCTCCATGATTGATTTAAGTATTTCATTTGATATGAATATTTCCACGATACATTTGCAGGCTTTGATCAGATTGAAATGTTCCAAATGTTAATATAGTGACACCAGAATTGACCGGAGCCAGTTTTACCCGTTATTTTCACTGATATTGCAGAAGGGACCATCGATCTTTCTGCCTTAATTGCAGTCTGTATTTGTGACAAAAAACCTTTTCTTTCGTTATTTCTTGTACATTTCAGGGCCAATATTTGTATTTTGTTATCATGCATGAGTTTCATGTACAGAACCATTAAACTGTCTCAAAGTGGAAAAGCAGTGGAAAGTGAAAAACAAAAACAAAAAAAAACTTTCTTTTTATTGCCCAAGTATTAAAGTAAGGACTGTATGTTAATAAGCAGCTTTTTGTATTGCATAAGACTGTGTTGTGTATAAAGCAGATTTCCCCTCTTTCTTCAGAGTGTTGTCCTTTTAAAGATTAACACACAATATACTGTACCAAGTGGAGTGTGGATTTACTATACTGGTGACTAAGACTATTTACCTGTAGAGAGTACTTAGGAAGCTTAAGAGTATTGAAATGAGGGATTTAAGTGGACACACAGCATCAACAAACTAGATCACCATACTGAAGTTTAGCCTTGTGTGTGCATGTGGTATTATTTTACTTTTGTCCGGAATAATGAGGGTTGGACAAAGATCAAGGTCTTTTATCAAAAAAGCCACCTGTATTTTCTTAAGATACAATTTAGAAGTCTTCTTGAGTTGTGGCTGCCTCTTAAACCCTACTTGACCCTAAAACATATTTAACCCTTAAAACATATTTAAATGAAATGTCTATTCTGAGAAGAAAGAAAGAAAGAAATGTTTGTACAGGACTTCCTGTTCTAGTGAGTGGCTTGACAGTAATTCTATCAAGGCACACAATAGCACGTGATGAGCGCAGTTAATTTGATTGCATTAATTTCATTACTTTGTATTGATATCTGACATTTGCCAGGTCCACTTATCAAAGTTTATGCCAAAGATACATATCCTGTTACTGCTCTATAAAAGTTTGTGAAAGTTCTTCCTGAATCCGATATTGTACAATAATCTGGTATTTAGCCTTAATATTTAGGGTCTTGTACTGCAGGAAGCTTCAGCCCTGATCCCTATATGTAAACTACGTATGCTAAGCTATAGGTATACATATATCTGCTATGAAACAGTGTCAGGGTTAGGATCAAGTGTTCACTGTTTGTTTTAAGTGAAAAGTTGCTGACCAACTCAACAATTGACAGATTCCTTTAGCTGACAGCACAACACACTAGCTACTAGCTTATGCAAATTGTTGTAATTCAGTTTTGGTATCACCATGCGGTACCCCCCTTTGACATCTACACTACAGTCTCTTTAATGACGCACAGAGGATATATGTCTTCATAAACACATGCAGCAAGAGCCAGATCGGACCCCAGGGACAACTATATCACAAGTGTCACTTTGTGGCAATCTTCATATATCCCGTTTCGTGGGTCCCCAAATTGACCCCTAGACACCCCCTTGCCCCTGACTCTCACATCCTATCAGACCTGTTCATTAAAGATCATTTATCAACTACTGGTGGAACTTGTGAGAAAAGTAGAACTCTGGTTTGTAAAGTCAAATCACTTCATCAATTGGTTAGCTGCGTTTAGGACCAACGTAAGGGCTAGCCAAGTTACGTTGGTCCTTTGGTATGCCAGTCAATTATGTTAGCACTTATTGTGTGTACTAATGGTACATGTGTGTCGTCTGCCTCATGCACATAAACAGTGATCAGAATGCATATGCTATGAATTAAGAAATGTTGGCTCATAAGAATAACGGCCAGCCATCTTATGCGAATGTTTATTTTATAGAAGGATATTGCGTGAGAAAGTTTGTCAAGGATTCCGTTGTGCAAACTTTTCCTCGGCAATGTATTTAGATCTGTTAAAGTGGTACATGTAGGCTTTGAAGGAAAGTATATAAATGACAAACATACAGGTGTTTTAGATCAATTTATTAGTTTTGTCTTATAGTTAAATTGATGTTAAAACCCTGCAGACATCAGCCAGCAAATGGAAAATTCAATGTTACCCAATCATTTATGTATCCCAGCTTAAAAACTTACAGTAACATCAACCTCTTGTGTTTAAATTTCCTCTGTGTTCATATTCATTTTAATGTGAACCTAGCGTGTTGCTTTAATGAAGATAAAATGTTATTTATTTTGTCTGTGCTGTGATATTGGGTGAATGATCCGGTAGACTTTGGTGCTATGCTGTCATTGAAGCTGAACTTCAGACTATGGATGTATGAGAAGAGAAATGAGATAATGATATTAGAGGGGGACTGCTTTGAAGTTTTAGCAATATTTCATATTTTAAAAGTTATTTTTAAATTAAAAGTTAGTTTTATTGGAAATTCTCTGTAGTTTCTCCTCAGTTAGGTAGATGAATCGGTACTCTTCTGAACTCGAGGGTAATTAGCTTTGAACGCTAATTGTTTCAGTGTGAACTGTAAGGCCATGCAGATTGTCTTTAGGAGGTGTATATGAACAGTCTCCTATATATACTAGTAGTATAATTAGCTATGATTCTTGGTTTAAATAGTGTAAAGTATGATGGAGATGGCAGGGTATAGATAGATGACGGAAGCTAGGGTAGGTGAAATGGTGGTGGAAGAGGAATAATCTCAGAACTTAGACCTGACAAAGAGGGGGTGGGGAGGGCTTCAGGGGACTGCCACTATAGCCCCTTGGCCAAAGCAAAATGTAGACTTAACGAAACAGTTAACATAATTGTCCCTGGGGCCCAACATGGCTCTGAAATGCTCCGCTACAACTCATTGTTTTTCCTGCGATCTATGTTGACAGAGATTTTAATGTCCATGCTCTAACGATATGGACCAGACAGCCACAATATCAAGAAAAGTCATTTGAAAAATTGAACATTCTCCTGAAAGACCCCCCTCCCCCATTTTCTCTCAAGAGGAATTTTTAATTGTCCCTTTCATTTTACTTCAGCACCTTATATAGCCACAGATATTGACTTTCAGTAATTGTCGTGGATTGATTGATTGGTTGGTTGTTTGGTCGGTGAAGTTTGGCTGATCAGCTGGATCAAAAGGCAACATTCTTGAATGTTCCAAGAAGTCAAGAAAGAATTCACTTAAATTATTTAACATGTTTATCAGAATCAGAATGTAAACAACATCCATAATGTAACGATACAATACATCCATCCTTTCCGTCTAATTCTCTGTACCCAGAGTGCAGGTTTGATTTATCCACATGTGGATGTAGTATATTGAATCCCTGTATCTGCAGGAGGAAGTAAAAGATTACCATTTGATCAATCTTGCAATGCTTGTGTAATTTAATAGACTCTATTCCTTTAAATATTGAATAAACACACGGAAATAAACTTTCCCATGGAAATATCTATCTGCATCCTTGATGGGGTAATCAAATCAAAATATAGTTACCTCGGACAGTCTAATAAATGTAAACAATTAAGCATTTTTTTTGCATGTGGAGGACCACTCGAGCTAAAAATTATGGGGATTGCGTTGTACGGTGATTAAACAAGGGGTATTTATGATTCTTCGAATTTGGGTAAGCAATCTATTTTTTTTTATTTACATGTTATATTAAACATATAATCTAGAATAGTATTCTTTGGATAGATGCACAGGGGAGTAGTATTTACGAGGTTTATTTTATCTATTAAAAATTACTGAAATCTTTGTGTATCAACAATGACACCTTTTCGCACACAACAATGTGCGGTCTGGATGAAACGGCTTACGTTAAATTCTTTTATGACCTTCAAAAACATATTTAAATAGGGTCATAAAAAAAAGGAAACTCCGTTATCATGCATTTAAATCATGTGACGATCTGCTTGTGGACATTTTGGTTTCATTTCAGATATAGAAATTCAAAAATTGAAGTGTGAATGACCTGAATGAAAAGTAATTTGAGACTATGAAGGAATATGTAGTTAAAAACTCCTGTTTCTTAATTTTAAGGGAAAACATTTAAGCAAAATCCCCCCAACAGCTGGCAAATTCCATTGGAACTCTGTACTTTCTTGCTGATTCATAGAAAAGTCTCGCCTTCTTTGAAAAGTACAAGAAGCTAGCTGTAATAGGTCATCAAATGCCAATTGGCTGTAATAGGTCATCAAATGCCAATTGGCTGTGATATTGTCCTTTATCTGGATTATATATCTCGCTAATTCTTCCATGGTATTTAAGTAAATTGTATTCAGCATATTTAGAATCATACAGTGAGAGAGTGGGGGAGGGGAGGCCTCACTAAGGTAAAGAACAAGGCAAGAGAACTTTTATTGTAAAGATTTCTTTGTAACTAGATTCCAAGTGATTATAATAAACAGGTATGTATGTCATTTCCTGATGGGTTTTCTCATGCAAAAGGTGAGCGGACTATATTTGCAGTCCCATACACGGCGCATGTTGCATCAGCAGTAATGTTTATAGCAATAAATGCATTTTCCAGTCAAATCTTGATTACTAGTAAACAATATACTCTTCTCAAGTAAAATTAAGGCAAATATTGACAATGCAATATGTTACCTCAGGTTTTTTTTATCTAATGAATAAAATGAAAGTAATCAAGATTGTAGGTGTAAACATTCAAATTCATGCTAATGATGATTGAGAGCTTGCCAAATTTATTGGGCAACATCTGGCCACATACTAGAGCTAAATGTTCAACACATAAATTCCATATTTTGTTGTTACTAAGTATGAACAGGTACAGTACAATTAGCACTGATTATATGTGATGCATGCATGTAAACATATATATCTATATATAAATATCATATATATCTATATGTATATGTATATCTTGTAAGCTTACTTCAAATTCAATATCTATAATTAGCTACTTATGGAGGATGTGCAGTTATTAATTAGAAACAGACCAGAAATAAAACTGTACTGTAGTATCTGGCAAAATATCAAACCATAAAGAAAAACATGGTGAAAAGAAACCTCATTAGTATTAGATTGGAATCAACAGGGGAATCCCCATTGATTTTCAGACAGCATTAAAATCTGTACTGTGTTTTTTTTAATGGTCATTACTATACAGTGAAAATATTTGTAATAAAAATAAGTTTTTCTACCTATCAGGAATCCTGACATTTTTTGATCCAGCAGATTCATCTTCAAAGTCAAACATAACTGATCATGCTACAAGATCAAACATCAGGTCGCCATGGTGATTTTAACTATAGTTTCCAATACTCACAGTGTATAGTTAACCTAAATTGAAATTGGTTTTTAAGCTCTCTCTCTCCCTTTCTTCAATGTAGTGTACAAACAGTGTATTTGTTTTCATTATTTTCTATGCCATACTGTACGTGTAAAATGTCACTCAAACCACTGCGACACCATTTTTGCAATGAACAGTGTATGTAACTATGTACATATGAACAGTATTGTATTTCACACAGTGTTTGTTGCTAACACCGGCTGTTGCAGTACACACTGTACACGTACTGTACCAACAGATTTCTCAAAAGTAAATCTTGTGAAAGAATGAAATAGCATCGATTCTCCTTTACGCGGCATCTTAATTACTCTGGTTTGTTTTCTACTGATATCTTTAATGTTTGTGTTCAATTTAAAGCATTCATATTCAAACTAGCTTATTTAAATCAGAAATATGACCTTGGTGGCCTGAAGCAAGACATGCATTACCAGATCAGACTACCACCTTCACCTTCCTTACACCTCTCCCTGCCCCTTTCATCCTTCATGCCCGACCATGTACCAACTGCCCCACACACTTTGTTCCATGTTTATCGATCCCTTCAAATTGTATGGAGCTTCCAGTGTAAATGTAATCTGTTGATCTGTGTTCATACTTCTAGATATAATTCCTTTTCTGACAAAAGCATTACAGATCCCATGGTCAGTAGTGCTCATCCTTAAGTATTGAACCCTCCATGAACTGGACATGTAGATAAAATTACATCTCCGATATGCAAATTGATCTCCATCACTGCGTCCGTCTTTCGTGTACCTCGGCCTGATGCAGAGGCGGCGGTTTTTACCCGCAAGGCATTGATTTGCGCTAAGAGAGTCCTTCAGAGTGACCAGGTTACAAAAATGTTAATTAGTATACACTTGAAAGCCTCCCCATCACCATCCTATCAATAAATGGGATTAATTAGCCGAAAGTGAGAGGTGATGCAGCTTGTAGCCCAACAGCGGAGCCTAATGAGATAATGAAGCAGATTGCTTTACAAGGGGTGGGATTGAGAAACGGAGAGATCATGCCTGATCATCCTCTTAGTGAGAGAGAGAGATTGAGAGAGAGAGAGAGGGGAGGATGGATTATGACTGTCAACTGGTCAGTGAAGCTTTTACAAGAAGAATTTGTGGAATAATAATCATAATACATATTCACAGACATGGAGATACAAGTATCCAGACTGCTGCAACAGAATGCGCATTAGAATTTCAAAGGCACTCATCATAGGTATGAAAATAGCTAATGCATATAATTAGAATGGAAGGTAATGTATCCTTTCTGGTCCATGTCGTAATATACCCCCCCCCCCCAATATACATAACTGAACTGTATTGATTGGTCATTCTGTATGTACTTCATTACTTATACTCTTCTTACAGCACAAATGCTTGAAGAGTTCTTTTTTGAAATACGTCAGTTTTGTTTCATTTTGAATTATGTCAGTTCCGTTTATAGTATCTTGTGTCATATTTCAGAGGAAAAAGTGTTTAATGATTTATTAAGAGAGGGTGTGGCAGAGCTTGTCATATCTTCAGTTCTTTTAAGTGGTATTTTCCTGTTATATATTAAATAGGTGTTTAAAGGGGGACATACATTAGTTGTGCTGTCAGTGATAGATTGGAAATTAATTATACATGTACAAATATATATATTAATACATGTTGCTAATTACCATGATCACAAAATAACTAGTTTAGATCGATACATCATACAACTTTTTTAAGTTTTGGTTTGTGGTTGAAAAAACATTATTAGATCACCAAGTGAAATGCTGTGATGTCATAACCACTTTTACACCTAACAACCAATTAAAGCCTCACAACTAAAATGAATAATTAGGGATCAGTAGGTTTTGTATACTTGCCTTAGTTTATAACTACAGTACTGAGAAACATGAAGAACTTGGTTACAGATCGATGGATGGCCAGTTATGCTTTAACTGAGGGAATTTTCTGTTGTACATTTAAAAAGGAAAGAAGATATCATCGTAGTCAGTTCAGAATCTGTGTAAATTAAAAGAAAAGTCACATGCTCGTTACTTGAAAATGAAGCCTAAAGGTTTCGAGTGAGACTTCTAAATTTGAAGAAGATAGCACAAAAGGATGATCTTTCAAAACACTTTTAAATTTATATCAATCTTTCAAGGACTTATTCATACGCTATGAAAGCTTAATTTCCATTTTGAAATGCTGACGTTTGCTGTTTAATCACAGTATATATACATGCATCAGCAAAACTCATACATGTCATTGCAGATTTTGTTTACTCAAAAAGTTTGTCTTCATTCATTGGGTTGATTTTCTTTTGTCGCATTTGTCGCATTTGTCGCATTTGTCGCATTGCTTCTTAATTTAGTTGATTGGGTGTGTCTGACATTGTTGCCACAGTTAGGACGTCTTTCCCTTACCTTCGCTGACTTTGTTGGCCAGTTCTTATCTCAAAAGTTGAATTATCAAAGTTGTTAATGTCTTTCTGCTCATCGTGGAGGTCTCTTTAGTTAATATGTTGTAAGAATTTTGTAGCTACAAGGATATAGCAGAGTTCTGTTTATACGGACATATTTCGTATCCTAGCTTCTACATATCCTACAGGATCGTACACCAAGTTGAAAGGTAGGTAATTTGATAACGTGACACGTTGTATCTTCTGGAAGAGAGAAAACAGTCAGGGAGAAAACATGATGGACGTCATTTTGTGATGACTTAAATTTGCCAAATTATTTTGCAAAACATTAAGTTGTTTACTGTTGCTTCAGTTGTGTAGGTCAAAAGTTGATAGGCTTATGGTGTACAATGACAAAAGTATAAGTGGTTTTGAAAAGCGAAATAAAAACCAAACAGTAACTGCATCTGGTCACATCTTATAGGCAACTTCGGTATATATATATATAATCATGTGTTGTGATATTGGTATTTCAGTCAACTATTGCCTTCAGAAGGAATATGTTTTTGAAGTATTCAGTGAAATCGAGTAATCCATTCCACGGGGCTCTCTGCAGCATTAGCTGTGCATATCACTACATGGTGCGTCATGTTGTCTATGCTAATGTACTATATATATCACAAGCACTATAGGGACACTGCAGTCAGGGATTTATATATGTCAACTCTCAGTAGGAATGGAGGAATTTTAAGTGCTGTCCTTCCTCTGTTGAAAGGAGGGCAGTAGGTCCTCGAAAAGGTAAAAGATTTATTCAGTCTTTTTAGTACACAGTCCAAGCAGTAATAGTAGGAGGTGTATGCAAGATCTCTCCAGTTGGCTGTTGCTCAACTCACTGGTCACAGTGGTCAGTATAACAATAGAGGATTTCTGTTGGTCATCTAGGCATTTGCAGATCCTGTTTGTGTCTGTTGTCAAACTGTGACCTTGAAAGATCTAGGCTTTACCTCCACTGTCTAAATTACCTCTGTTGCCATGGGAATGTGATTGTTCATTGTGTAACACTCTTGGATAGTAAGTGAGAGAAGGTAAACTTTTTTTCTCTTTTTTTTTCATTTTGTTTTTCTTCTTCTGTTGAAATGATTTCTATGAATTTGTGAATTTTATCTCCTTTTTAATCTGCACATATCATTTCTGATTTCTAGTTTGGTCACATTCTAGTTAGATACATATTGATATTAAATACATCTCCTGTGGTAGATGTAACAATGTGTTCTTTATTTGGAACTTCTGTGCAAAAGATCATGACAAGCTGATATGTATACACCCACCCCCAACCCCAACCAATTATCTAGTCAACATAATTTCCATTTGTAAACATTCATAGGAAAATCAGAGATGTTCTTGTGTGTGAAGAATATATGCGAGGAAATATTTTCTTTTGTTAGTCATAGTCGTAGTGCATTTTCTGTCAGATATGACGTTAAAATTAATGTGATAATGTGAATGTAATGTAATGTAAATGTAATGTAATGTAAGAAAGGGTGTAAAATAATTGTAGGTTCTGAATATTAGGTGAACTTTGACCTTCTGCTACTCTTTCTTTGATATGGTGGTAGACCTCATTGTAAAAGTTCCACATAGCTATTTAGACAGACTAGATTTCTCAAGAGCTGATATGTTGTTCAATTACACTGAAACCATATGTACAGTAAATCAATGTCATTTGTAATACAGTGTAGTATGACATATAATGTTTGTACAGGAATAAAAAAAAATTCATGTTTCATCTAGCAGGGATTACTTTTCGTTCAGCGGTCACTTTATGTGTACACTAATCAGATTAAAAACTCTCATGTTTCCTGGTCTCTGCCATGCCTAATTGAAATCTTTTGATTTGATTTGATCTGGATCAAATTGAAATTGTGTTTACAGTAGAAACTTTTCATGTGCAGCAGCTTTGTATGGAACTCTGAGACTGTCTGTATGTGTATAATCATTGTCTAGACTATATATACAATCTGTTTTAACACATGCAATGTTTCCTGTTTGAACATACAAGATGGAATCACTCTGTCATTATATACACTTTAATACGATCAACCATGCTTGTGCTTCTATAGACACTACGAGAACTAAATATCTTTCTTTTTCCTAACTTTCCATTTTTCTGGAAATGACCATTTTTGTTCAGATCTTCAAATTAATCTTCAGTTTTCATCTAACCATATATATATATACGTATATATATTTATTTTGCAAATTGATATCACTTGTCTTGTTTTACAAGTTTCATATCTGGACATGCGTCCTATTACAAAATGCATGGCTGCAGTTACATATCAGACAGCCAGGGAAGTTGCTTAATCAACTGAGACGTTTTCCCACGAAAATATTTTTTTTGTCCAATGACGACTTTATGTGGAGGGTAAAATGGTGACTTCTCACCTGTAGTCTATTTCACTTTCCAAATGATTGCATGAATATAAGACTTATTAGGTAAAATTGAAACTGGAGTCATTTGTGACCCAGCATGGGCCCAGCATGGTGTTGTGATGTGTCATAGTGTACAGTTTTTGAGGTCAGTTTTTTTTATAGTCGAGGAAGCGGGAACATATGTCGACCTCACCGTTTCCGGTCCTGCAGTGGTCTTTCCAATGGTTTATATATTGATATTGCTGTTTTCCAACAATGTCCTCCCACAGAAAACAAATGGAATCATTGTTATGTATATTTTTAACGGTTATTGGTGTAAGTTGTGATCTTTAATGTGTTGTTAGTAGCCATGTGTGCATGGAACGCATAAAGGTAACATTATTTTCAGTTGTGGCTGATATTTCAATGGGTCCTTTCTTTCAAAAGTCTTGTTTTCAGCAATGTGCTTATGTAATTATCGGTATAAATTTTCATTCTTAAGACCAGCTGAATGCCAGATGATTTGTAATCTTTCCTCTGGGTATTAAAGAGGCTGCTTGTATATTTTGAAAGTATGAAAGAAGGATGTTTTGCTCATAGAGGAAAGGGATTGCCAAGGCAAAGTTGTTATTATGGAGTCGCATGATTGAATTAGCATATTCAAAGTATGAAAATGCTATATATGTATAGCTCACTTGTATCAGACACACTCATTCATTGATATAGACTGTGCATTCTCCCAATCAATTGCTAGGAGGTGTTTCCCCTTTTGCCAGCCCTCCTCCCTCAAACAAAACAAAAAACGTACCAGAGCAGTTATTAGCATATATGATATATAATATATTATATGTAGTTAAATATAATATATATAAATTCAAATTAGATGAGACTCTTAAAAAAGAGGTTAAATTTTTGAATCTGTAAAGGAAATGTTGTAACAAAAGTTGAACAAGCATGCTGACCAGATATTTTGTAGTTTACACAATGTATGTTGCAATTTATACAACCTAGATTGCTATTAAGATAAATCCATTTGTCCTTACACCCCCCTCTCCCTCCCCCACCTTTCCTCACATTTTCATTACCCCCCCCCCCCACCTCAAGATTTGCTCCCAGACTTGGCGTTGCCACAAACTGCTGATTTGTCTTAATCTGTCATTCTGTTCCACCTTCTTGCAGATCCATGAACTTGGCAGATTTCTTGGCTCAAAAGATTAGAATATTCTGATCTCTCTTTGGCTGGGAATTTGTTTATGAAAATGTACCCATAATTTTCAAACCCTAAGGATACAGAAAATTATAGATGTAATGCCAACAAATTGCTTAAAAAAAAGGAAAATAAGGGGGTGGATTAGAGTCACATGACATCACAAAACTATGCCACTTTACAGAGAATGATATTGACAAATTTTCTTTTAGGGGTTACTGGGTGATAGCTTTCTCTGACCTTTTGCTTTTTTGTGATGTCACCAGGGAATTAACGATTCCTGTAAATACAACCCTTAGGGGCTGAAATAACAGGTAACAAGTATGACCTGTCTTGAAGGACAGGAGAAAGAGAGATAGAGAAAAAAAACTCATCTCAAGTTCAGTTTTGGCCTTGATCCTGATCTTAACATGTACCTACATGAGAGATATTTGAAACCAGTATTTCTGAAGTCTTCCATATGGTTTGGAAGACCAGGATAGAGTAGGAGTCTTGTACCTCTCTCCACAGTACCTGTGTTAGTCATCATGAATAGCTGCTGCTGGTGGTGTGTCACATATAAGTTCGGACTGGAAAATATAAACATAAATAGGAATTGGATTTTATAACTAGACTTGAAAAAGCGGATTTTGAAAGTTTTACCTTGGGAATGGATCAAGTTTAATCAGGTAGCAAAATTATGCATATCTTTATTTGAATGATCATTATTTATTAAATTTGTTTGTCATTTAGAAGTGAACTAATTGCGCTCTTCTTATACGTGCCCTCATTTTTTTGGACAAGTTGATTCTTATTAAAGTAAAGATAACTTTAAGAGACTAAATATGGTTATTGGAGATTGTAAGTAAAATTATGACTATATAGCTCATGGCTTGAGTGTTTAAGATATAAAATCAATTTTGAAATGATCTTGTTAAAAATCATGATGATATTTATACTTGAGATAATTGTATATGTTACCGCAATTGTGTCAAGTACTTCATCGCTTGTGGTGCAGTTTTGCTACTGTACACATACTTAGGAATTTCATTTATGTGAATCGCACAGCGTCCGCAGAATTCAGTGACTTGTATGTGTTTGGTAACTTTATGTGCACAGTGGTGGAATTGTTGTGAACATTGTGTGAGGTTGTAGCTTCCTCCTCCATTTTACAATATCATGTTAGCAGACAGTTTATTAGTGTAATAATATACAGTACTATGTTGACAGCATGTTTTATATTATGCTGTGCTATGTTTCTGTCCAGATTAACCAATTTCCTTGTAAGGTGTGACTGTTGAACATTAAACCAAATATATATATATATATATATATATATATATATCTATTATCATCTAGATGACCTGCAACTGAAAACTTTTCAAAATGCTGTGATTTTTACATATCCTGCTTAAAGTCATCATTAGGTAGTGGATATAAAGCATGTTACTTGTAGGGGGCAGGCGGGCAGGGAAGCTCTCTGTGTATACATATATCTCTCTGTGTATACATATATGTCTCATACTGAGGAAGTTATTATTTATATTGTACCTCTGGCGCCTACACATCGAACAATATTGTACTTGAAGAGGCTGTTAATGTCCAGCCTATAGATGTGTTAATAAGCAATATTCATGTCGAAAAAGAGCAATTAAATTGTCAGCTGTCTGTGAAATGAGGTAACCATACTCCCAAAAGAGGTCACATTATAATTAATTAAACCTGTCTGGGTAGCCGTGCTGGTCGTCATCGTTGGACTTGACGACTATTAAAAGTAATGCTCTCGACACCGTGGAAACAAACTGTTGTCGTGGCAACACCCTTTACGCCTTTCATGCATGCCAGGGGTAGGTCAGTGAACCCGTGTATGACACATGTTACATTGATTGAGCACAAATGTGCCTGGTTAGGAAAGAAATTTCAAATTGTGCATTGGGGCATCTTAGCTGGGCAGGAAGAGTGGATTCATGCAGCTATGGGGAGTTATAATACAGGAGGAGGTTTGGAATGTTTGTAGTATTATTTCGTGGGCAGATTATGCAGATCAGTTTTCATCGGTAAAGGTTAGTCAGTCCGTATATCGATATATAGGTTTGTAAGGCCGAGAGCAATTTAAAATGTTTGGTATGAGATGAACTAGAACAAGAAGAGAGTCATAAGATGCCTTGACCAATAGTTTTGATCACGGAATGGAAGGGAACGAGGACAGACGTATTTTTTATGTCGTGAAAATGTGAGAAGAAATAAGGAAAGGAGATTAATTATTAATGCACCCAATTATGAGCCTGATCTGGATTGTTACAGTTTCCCTACATTTTGCCATACTTCTCAGCTATTGGAGCCCACACCTGATTAACTTCTCACTAAACACTATAGCCTGATATGCACAAAGAGGTTGCATAATTTCGCTATTGTATCCTGCATGCTTAATCTTCCATCAAAATTTGGCTCTCATTCTTGAGTCTCCCCCCCCCATTCTCTCTCCTCCCACCCGCAGTTCAAAATATCTTGCGATGCAACAGGAGACATCCCATCTATTTACAGGTAAAGAACTCAACTAAGACTTCCATTCCACTTTAATATCAAAACATTTTGGACACAAGACATTTGTCTGGAAATCCTTAAGAGATGGTCAGTGATGAGCAAAGGACAATTTAGCATGAATCTGTTTTGAAATTTCAAATGGTTAGTTTCTATTGTATTCAAGTTTGTTGTTTTCTCAACTGACAGTACTTATATATATATACATAACATATAGCAATGTGTCTACATCAGGTGTGAAAGTAAAGTGTTCTATAAAACCTTAAGAGGTTGTAAGAGAGTAGAACACACCCAGCTAAAAAAGGAAATATAAGAAAAAATTACATAATCTTAGAATAACTGCAGTACAGTAACACATACAGTATATAGGCATACAGTAATACAGTATATGTATTGCTCATATACTGTGCACATTGGTTTGTAATGTCCATAGTGGTTAAGTTTGGGATCAAGAACAAGGAAATAAAATGACGATGATGTATCGTGTGACATGGTTGTAGCTAATCTAGTTTTGTTGTTACATTAAGAACCATAAAAACAACAAGCCATGGATCAGCAAGTACTCCTAACAGATCCTTATAGACCTAAATATTACCTTCCTGGGCTTCTTTAGAAAGCAATTCTAATATTTATAGTACATGTAGTACATGTTAGAATAAGTACCTTATCGAGTACCCCACAAAGTACCATTCAGGTTTAATGTGAGACGCATTAATTAAAGAAATGTAAGAACGTGGAAAACCTATGTAACATGTGTATAGTTGCTGGTTTACCTTTTGATCTCAAAACAAGAAGTAGTTATAAAAACATAGTCATGAAACTGAGCTTCCCAGCAGACAGAGAGAAACTATTGGAGGGCAAATGGGGGCGAGCAGAGGGTCTCTAATTAACCCTTACCCCCATTCCGGACGTCCTTTGTCGTGACAATCATCAGATCTCAATTATTTGATGTGAATAACAAGTCTTTGTCATGAATGTTATCTTAATATGTTGACTCATAGTCACTGCAATCACATTACCAAGGTAGGGATGTACCTATTTTCATTTAAAATACTTTTGGTAAGTTTTTTCAATCTGTTTGGTGGAATGTGGAATTTTCGGCAATTTTGACATCTGAAATTGGTCTAATCAAATTTCTGAAAAAAGCCTTCTCAGATATCCATGCTTGAGCTGATTCCCTCCTCTTAACTAATATCAGGTCACCTATTGGCTAAAGGCAATCCTTGCCGTGGATGGATAATTGCCTTTGTGTTTAGCCATGTCCTTGATATTGGGGTGAAAGGTCACATATTTCTTGTCATATTTGATTGAATAAATATTTGTAATTGGACAACTCTGACATGTCTCTTGCAATTATTGTAAACCTCAGAAAGAGCTGACAGAAAGAGAAACTGGGCTGTGATGATAAGAAGAAGTTAATAACTTTTCAATCAAGAAACATTCCTTCATAGCTAAAGCTCTGTATATAGAGCATATATACTGTATATAATACATTGGGGTAGGACATGCTGGAACTGAGTAGCAATGAATTAATATATTGGAATGGTGTTACTAGTAAGGGTGCATAAGTAAGAAGGTAATAAGGGGGGAGGGGGTGAGGGAGAGATGGGTGAGGGGGAGAGGTGAAGAATTAAGCTAAGAAAAGTTGTGTAGAGTAGAATAGGAAAGGTTAGGAATAATAATAATAATAATAATAATAATAATAATAAATAATAATAAATGAGACTTATATAGCGCCAAATCAGTAGACAAAGTCACTGCTCAAGGTGCTTTACAAAGAAAGCAGATTAATTTACAAAAGAGCAAATGAAAAGATGGGTCTTAAGTAGACTTTTGAATAGTGTAAACAACACTGCTTCAAGGCGCTTTACAAAGAAAGCAGATTAGTTTACAAAAGAACAAGTGAATAAAAGATGGGTCTTAAGTAGACTTCTGAATAGTGTAAACAACACTGTGTTGCCATGGTATGCCAAAATTAATGACAGGATATACTTCATTGAAGGTGTGCCTCACAAACCCAGGCGCCAAGGAGTGTGAAATATTACTTTATAATGGTGCATCTATGCATCAGTAGTCAGTAGTCAATATAATGATGTCTGGAAGTTTTGTACGTACACAACATCTATATGTATAGCACAGCATGCATGTACAAAGCTACATACATAATATACATGTTCAACTTATTTCAAAATGGTAATATACTCAATGTTTATTGATGATTTGATATGTGTTATTGCATTCTCATAACTACCTTCAAAAGTTCCTTCGTCACCATTTTGTTCAAAAGTAGTAAACACAATTATTTAGGCTGAAAGTAGATCAAGGTTATTAAATTTGTTTCATCATCAGTATTAACAATAAAGACTCTTACACTAGAACTTTAAGACCCAAAAATTGTAATCAAGTATCCTGTTTGTCAAGACATTTATTATGCAATGTTCAGCTTATAAACACTTTTAACTGCTATCTATGTCCCCTAAAGATTTGTGTTAGTGAACCTCAAATTGGTTCATAGCCTAAAGTACTATGACAAATTATTTGGTAATCTATAAGCACTACATCCCTTAATTGTCAACGGTATGCTTCAAAAAGTTTGAAATTTTTATTATCTAATATCTGGGCTAATTGGAATATTATCAATAGGGTAGAAAGAAAAGAAAAGGTGTGTGTGTGTGGGGGGGGGGGATCTCGATGAAAGGGAATTTCCAAAATGATTTATCTTTCTTACATACCTTAATGGCATTTAAGAAATTAATCAAGCTCATGAATGATATGGCATTTTAGTATCACATAGTGTAAATAATTTCATACCCAAATATTACTCAAAAGGAATTGATTCGATCAAATTTTTTACTTCTTTCCTTCATATCAGGAATCAATTAATCAATGACTCTTTCTGATCAGTTGATCCCTTGTGGACGAGCTGTGACCTTCACTGAATCGTTTGTTCTATTTAGTCAAAGTATAGTTGTTAAAGCATGACTGTTAGTTTTTGTAGAATTTTAGTATTGGTACATCAGTTGTACTATTATAAAAATTAAAAAAAAGGGGGGGGGGGAGGAGGGATGGGGAGATTTGAATGCTAGCAATTGTTTATTATTTCACTTTCCAAGATATTCATCTTTTTCAGGCTCATGTCCAGATCTAATTGTTAATGTTAATCCATTGTATTATAAGTTCTAATGATGCAATAAAATATATTTTCCTTAAAACTAAGTATGTCCACCAACATATCACCCATAAATGACAAGACAGACAACAAACACTCTTTGTCATTGACAAATATTTAATCATGTTTGTTGAAGTTATATTCATTTTTACGTCTGCAGAAGTTTCCAATTGTTGTTACAATTCTCATGAGCTGACCTAAATGGTCTAGCTGTGTACCAGACTAAGTAATTCAGCCACTTTGATTGATGAGCCACAGATGTTAAAAGTGTCCTTGTTCATAAACTAAATATGTTATAAAATACAAATGAACTGCTTGTCATTAATGGTTCAAAACATTTGGTCTACATTATGTATATATAATTATAAACAAACTTAGTATGTTGTGTCTGCGGTCATTCTTTAAGCCTGCTCACTATATTGCTAGTGTGTTATACAGAATAAACTAGCAGGAAAAGTTGACAACAGTATCTTAGAACCCTCTGGGAGCTGCCAAAAATTTTAGGATGCTATATTTTTGTCATCAGATATGTGACTTCCCCTTCCCATCTGATAAGATTTGAATCTACTTCCTCCAGGTTGTGTCAAAGCCACTGATTTATAAATAAATATTATCTTGTTACACCCGGGTATAGGATGTATAGGATGTTTGGGCATATCATTCACCATAGCAAACTACTGTGGAAAGCCAATCGAGTCATTTAACATACATACATAGTGATTAGCACAAGCAGAGACCGATCAGATAGCTGTTATCCATAAGCCTATATCGAACTCGATCATGGATCCAATTTCATGTGGTTAATTGTTTTATTTGGAAAAGTTCAACTGATCGGAAAATTGAGTCTCACCGTTCACACAACTAGTTTGTAAACAGACATTTTCAGATTTTTGTTTAATCGTGAAAAATACTTTTATGGACGGAATATCGTTCGCAAATCAATCATCACAGAGAAATTTGTGTATTTTTGTAGAGATCTAAATTTCAAGATATCTACTTCTAGCATCGTCACAAGAAGGATCAATCAAGTGTTCAAGCTGTTTGATGTACGAATTAATCACATTTTTCGCGAGGTTACTGCTAGCTGTACTTTATCTCACCCTAGGAGATTCAAGCGCTCAGACTGGGTACCGTTATCTGGGTACCTCTTAGCGTGATTGGTAGATGAGTAATATATTAAAGTCTCTCACTGTAGAATTTCATATTAGCTGGATGGACATCTCTATACTTCTCATCTGTTGGGGTAGATAGAAAATTTGATCCAGGCTCCTGGGAATTTTTATCTGAAACCATCTTAGAGAGTAAGAGGAGCTGAGATGCCTGAGAGGTGAGTAATTGCCTTCCTCTTGGAATGTAGGAATGGGAGTAGGAGGAAAGTTTGGGGCAGGGGGTGGGGGAGGGGGGAGGGGTTGATGGGTGCTGAGGGAGGCAACTTTATGACACTCAAATGGTAAGGCAAACTAAAGGCAATCAAATAGTTATTTGTTTCAGTCTACTTTTTAATTAGAAGAAAAATTCTTCTACAAATGTGAAGGATATTCATGTCTAACTTGAAGAAATTATAATCAAACAAACTTCATACACAAAATATTTTCTCTTGCTTTTCCCTTTCTTTCTCTGCTCTTCCTTTTAAAAGAGAGTTTTTCTCTTGATCAAGAGTAATGTTACTAGAAAAGAGCGATGGAATGAATGAAAAGACACCATTATTTGGGAGGGGGGGAGGGGGCAAATCAAAGGGCACATCTTTAACCCGGAATGACACAAGTGATTTGCCCAAAACATAATTACAAAACATTTTACCACAGAGGTCAAGTATATATCTTAAAGTTTTACATGAGTTTACCTTGAAGCATTTTAGCAAAATCAAACAGCATAATTGAAACTTGCAATTACCAAAACATTCATCAGAATATTAATAGTACTATCTATGTTCCTACTATTTTCCTGCCATATTCTGATGTAATATG
>JAAAKB020202402.1:0-10582 GCA_010014835.2 Apostichopus leukothele | reverse complement strand
CGTCACTGGGAAGGCAAGGCCCAAGAGCCTACCCCGCCCCCCCCCCCCCCAACTACCAAGTAATTTTCAGAGCAAATGTGTTCATAAGTGTGCTTGGCGTCGCCGTAAATTCAAAATGGCGTCAGAATAAGTCACACAACGTGATAATGTTAAATAACTTAAATAGAACGGATATGTCATCGACACCAGTCAAACCCACCGAGATAAAGCAGAGTAACTATCAAGGTTTCAAAAGTAACATATAGCCGGAATTCTTGGAGGTGTTGATGTGGATGGAGAAGATATTGGTGAGAAAAGCAAGTAACCTTCACGAGTCGATCGTACAAGCGGTATACGTAAGGCATTTGACCAACAATAACCTCGTCGGCCTAAGATCTCAGAACCTTCCAAGTAAAAGTAGTTGAAGCTATTGTCAAAGAAGCACCTATAGACATGATTATAGTATTGCTGACGTCATTGGCAGTAAGTTATCGTTGCTATTCAGCCGATCATCATGGAAGATGTGACATCTTCTATTGCTCATACAACTGAAACTATACTCAACGCCGGTATTAAGCATGATCTGCAAACAGCTGATTCCTTGGACATGGAGCTAGCCAGGTCGAAGAATGAAGTTTTTAATAACAAATATATGAATGATAAACTGGAATAATATTCCAGAAAAGAGAATGTCAAAATATTAGGCTTAAAGTAAAAATCCGGATGAAATTAAAGTTATTAATTTATCGAAATACGTTGGAGTAGACATCGTAGCAGACGATATGATTATCTGTCATCGTCTCCCATGCAATGGGAAACACCCACGCCCAGCAATCCTCAAATTTGTCAAGAGAAAGAAAAAAGTCATTATCGTAAAGGGTAAAAAGAACTTAAAAGCAAATGCCGCAACATAAAGAGGTCTTTGTAAGCTGATGATCTTACAAGACTCCCAATACCACTGATCATTGGTCTGACTCTCCCGCAAAACCCCTTCCCCTCCCGCCAACCTGTGTATACGAGGCTGGCCCATACCAAGAGTAGGCTGAAGTCATTCCTAGCGAGGGATTAAGCGGATGGGTCTAAGGGGAGAGATGTTCCCTCCGCATTGAGTAATTTTGTCCATAATTTCAACTACATTTGTGTCGTGTTGTGAGTATATGACTTTGCGTGTGTAGCGAAACCTAAGCCATCTGGAAGTCTGGGGGTTTTGGGGGCGGCCGCGTTGTCACCCCCACGCCCCCCCCCCCAGCATGGCTATACCATCTTGGGAATATATTATACTACATTGTCAGTAAATTTCTACAGTGGTTATTTAAGGTTTAGAAATAACCTACGAATCATTTTTCAATTTGTTACACAAACAATAATAAGGTCAACGCCAATTTTATAAACTAAGAGCGCGTCGCTTGCGCAGCGTTGAAAAACAGCCATATTCACAAACAATTTATGACAGTTCAGTTTGTCTAATCGATTACATGACCTTGGGTTATCCTTGCTAATTACGCCTAGCAGTATATGGTCTGTGCATGTATACTGTTCGGTGACTGGATGCTTATATGATAACACAATTTAACATAGCGTTATTTGTTTTGTGCTATTATTTAATATATCAATTTAATCATTAACTCGTAGATATAGATGTCACGTGACAGCAGTTGTCCCTTCATAATTATTAACTCGGGATAGTCACGGATCTGATATGGTGTAACATTGATGGAAGTCGTTATATATGACATTTTCAGGTCAAACGTTTGTACTGCTTACTTTGATTGTCGCAGGCATGTTATATTAGTGCTATGTGTCTCGCTATAACGATATGTAATACGGGATGAATATAGGCCTAAGCCTTCTCTGCAGTTCCAAAGAAGCTTATGGTGACGCCCTTGCATATCGACTCAGAGCCCGTTCTAGTCAAATAGCATAGATTAGTTATTTATAGTTAACCTATGTTAAATATATTGTAGAGGGCCGAAATCACTAGATGCTTACTTTAGGCTAATGCCATTCAATTTCTATGGTTAACACTCATTGAAAGGTGAAGTCATCGCACGCGCACGATTGCCACGCACGTTTGCGACTAAGATTTCTTGCAGTACGTTCGCATACAGTTGGGTCAATCAACTGTCTACCGTTTATCGCATGATATGCACGAATGGCGGTATAACTCAAGCCATGCACGAAGTCGTAGATAAGGTTAATGCTCGGTCAGCTGACGACAACGCACCAATTAGATTCGAGAATTATTAACACGTATGAACGAACTCGGAATAAATACATAAAAGACTTGTGCCTGATCTCTCGCTTAACCCTGCTTTCACCGTATCTGTACTACAAAATAGCAGTTGCACGAAACGGTGAGTAGACATACGCGCCCCAGCAGTTGGCTTCATCACTAAGGCGATGCAAGTATACAGTGTTTCTTACATGATGTAGCTATGAAGGATAGATGGGATAGACAGTCATACAAAAAAAAAACCATGTTTATTTACACTTGCATGTACCTTATAATACGTTATGCGTAGAAAACCGCAGGATCTCTGTATCTAGTTAGTTCGAATTTGTCACTCTTGTAGACACTACAACATGTTTTCCAATGGTCGACCTTCAATGTGGTGGTACAATTACGGCAAATTCGCGTGTTCCCTAAATTTGCACACTAGTGTACTATAGTAGCTGCGCTGATAGAAGTTAGGGAAATTTTTACAGTTTGACTCCCGACCTTTACAAGCATTATTCGTTCTATTTCTGGCGGCGACTGGTCAAACATATAAATGACAACACATAGCTGAATGAAAGAATCAAACCACTGAGCAACAACCAGCAAGACCGTCATTTAGAAGAACAAACACGGAAGCCCTTGCTATCGCGAGTTGACCGTATACTATCATACAAAGATTCAATTTTGATCTACGCACGACGGTATAGGTATAGGCCCACTACCACAGTAGACCTAGTAATAAAATGAGCCTATTATGCAAATTTTCAATAGAAGCCTGTGTTAAATTTTGGTTGTATTTCAATGTTTTTTTTTGTCTATTCGAGACCTCTTTCGTATGTATTCTCGCCTACCGTATTTGGCTAAATATATAGCTCTAAAACAATAATTGGCTACGGCGGATATGTATAGCTTCAGGTGGTTTTAAATGCAATGAGAGATTTAGGTTTTTTTTTTATTTTTCGATGTGGGTGAATATTTATTTTCTAATGACGTCATAGGCAGTGATTTAAATAGATTGTATGATGGCATGCGGTAATTCCGCGAATTTAATAGACCAGATGTTACTTTAAAGATTAGCGGATAACCGTCATCCATTTAATTTTGCTTTATGTTGTAGTTGTATGCGTAAACTTCCTTATTTCATGGAAATCTCCATTCATCATCTTACGTCTGAATGACATAGGTTCGAGGCAGAATCGTTACCTAGCAAGTAAATATTGTGATTCGCGCTTGCGTCAAAATTTGCTGTATAATTCCGGTAAATTGGTAAAATATTTTAGGAAAGTGCAAACAAAATGCAAAATTGATGTTTCCTCCTTTGACTGTATCAATTATATAGTTGTTGTTGTAAAGGCTAAGACTTGCGCTCAAAAACGTGGTTACCAGGCGACATTTAAACACAGTGTCTATCAGTGCAACCTATATACAGGGTATAGGGCCTATACATTACACAGTACGTGCATAAATAATTGTTTTAGGGACCATGAGAAATGATCTTCTTCTAACACATTCATGGGTTGTAGCAAGCAAGATCAATGCAAATTTTGAATGCACCTAAGTAAACTACACCGTTAGAAGTAAATAGCTATACCATCATCTCACATATGGATTTTCGGTTTCGTAAATGGCACAAAACTCCTACTGGCTTTTTTTTTTTTGGATGGACACTCTGATCAAACGAAGAAAAGAATAAATGGGGAATCATATACCTATATATTTTAATTTATTTGCAGTTACGATGTACCTTATCTGTTATGCATAAAAAAAGATATTCCTAATACGGTCAAAAAATTACAGTATCCGGGATTCCGGATTCCCTTTCAGAGAAGTCCATGACGTATATATCGCATTAGGTGCTGTAACATATATCTCTGGTTTGAATCAACTGTTTCGTAGCTAGATTGATTATTCATACGTGAAACTGTGGCATATCTCTGATTTGAATCGTTCTAACGCGTAAATGTTAAATTGCGCGCATTGCTATACCAGCATATGTATAGCGCGGTGCGATTATAATTATGAGCACGGCGCTAAACAAATACTCTATCCCCAGAAAAGATTTTCCGATCAGGCCAGGTCTATTTAGGTTAGATTAAAGAGACGCTTGGAAGATACTAAATGAACAATAAATGGGTAAATACTTGTACAAAAAGTATTTTTAGTGTTATAACGAACGTGGAAAAGGTCGTTTTTTGTACATAAAATATTCTAACGGTAAACTTTGGACTACTTTTTAGATCAAATTTAGATCTTTCCTTAAAAGCTGCATATATGCACTTATAATGATTATTTGTATCGAGGATAGAAAATGTGAGAAACAGAATTGTGAAATGTTCTTGCTTCTCATTTATACTCCATATAGTGTTTTATTGAAATGTTTTGTTTTGCTTTATTTCATATACTTTTGACATCGGAATGTGATGGATCCCAATTTCGGAGTTTAAAATTGGATACAAATCTTGAAGGAAAACACTGAATCAGTTTTGTCCAAATGAGTCTATGACATCACACATGTTTTGCTTCAAGTTCACTTTTGGTACAAAATGATTTCCGATTCAAATTATAATACCTATGAAACGTAGGAATTCAACGCAAATGGCATCTGGATTTATAGCACTGATAACAACAAAATTATACCACAAGATATTAACAAGGCGGGTGTGACCCTGAGTCCGATTCCCATGTAAAGGTAGGGGTGGGGGGGGGGTAGGAGGATGCCATTTTAGACTTCAAATGGTTCATTATGAGGCACACTTAGGCTATAAATTAGGTCGACAGTAAGGTTTACATGGATGGTTACCTTATGACGTACAATACCCGAGGAAACAAAATAATTTACAGAGACCGAACATTTTCCCACGAGTGCGGATTAGATTTGCTATCTGTATGCAATTAAGGTATGTGCTAGCAATGTGTACTTCTGCAAAAATGTTGATTTTGCTTATATAGAAGAAGTTGCGAGGCATAATTATTTACATAAAAAGTACGAATAAGCTATAGGCCTACACTATAGGCCTACGTTATAGGCTCGAGCATATCAGGTCGTGAAACATGCGCTCTCGGCGCTAGAACAAATCACTGCTTTTGCAGTTATTACATTTATGTAAATTATCTTCTACCTGTGATGAGAAGAAGAAAGTAAAATGAGTCAAACTATCTGTCAAGCAGGCTACTAGGAGATTACAGAACGTATACAGTTTATATGATCTAAAATCCCATTAGTGGAAGTAGGGGGCATGAGATTGTAATCTTGAATTATAAAGGTAATCACCCCTTAAGAGCAAACGGAGTTCAGGCAGAGGTAAATTTATTTCGAATGGATACGATCTTTATTTCGTTTTTTTTTTTTATCATTTTCTTATATTCCTATACTGACATATATCTCTGATAAGACAATTCGTTCGTATTAATAAGGGTTCATCTTTACCACCCACTTTCGCTACGTTGACAACAGCCTGTTATACTTTGAATGTTTGCACATGGACCCTGCAGGTGCGAAACTCATCAACTGTGTTGATTAGTGAATATAATATTATCACTACCAATGCCCAAATACCGAAATCGAACCCGAAAACGGTTCACTTATCACCATCATCATCATCATCATCATCATCATCATCATCATCATCATAAATATCATCATCATCATCATCATGTTCATCATCATCATCATGTTCATCATCATCATGTTCATCATCATCATCATCATCATCATCATCATCATCATTGTTATCATTATCATTATCATTATTATTATTTCATTTATTTATTTATTTTTCGTATTTTTGCGCAAGTTTTCGATTCATCATTTTGCTGCTAACAGTTGATTTTCAAGATGCAATACGATTCGTGCCAATATGATTTAGCATTAAGCCTCCGACACTTATTAGATATAGGAGCGTTTTAGATTCTGATGCACACGTTAGCATAACGGTATTTTACCATAATTACGCTTTTTTTTCCATTTGCTTAAGAACTCCCATTAATATGCAAAACGGTCAAGCCTGTATTGGACGATTCCATTACGCAACGGGAAGACTGACAAATGTTTCACGTTTTTAATCTGATTAGTCAGGAACGCTGCAGCGTTTGTTTAAGTAATTATAGTACACTGGTTATTTCTAGGACTCCTATCTTGACCTTGCTCCGCTTAGCTGACCTCCTACAGTGTGTATATATATCCTTTTTTCTTCCTATTTTTATCTCGGTAAATTTATCTCCCGGGTTATAAATTATCTACCACAGTACGCTATAAATAACCAAAATAAATAATGACAAAATTGTAGATGATAACAGCTAAGGACGGTATTCAATAGCTTACAGAAATTACAAAATGAAACTCAGATTTTACGAACACAATAATAGATATGATATGCCTTCAAATAAGGCGTGCTCTCCCTCTATTTCTTTATATAACCAAATAAATAATGACAAAATTGTAGATGATAAAAGCTAAGGACGGTATTCAATAGATTACAAGAAATTACAAAATGAAACTCAGATTTTACGAACGCAATGATATATGATATGCCTTCAAAATAAGACGTGCTCTCTCTATATATATCTTTAAATAAATAAAAATGATATTTTCTTTGTTTCTTTATCAGCCTTTGTTTTTTTTTGTTTTTGCTTTGTGTCTTTTTTTTCCTTCTTGCTGTTTTCATTTTACTTTCATCTTGGCTAATTGATTAAAAATGTATGACTTTTGTGTTTCGTTAATTTGCGATTTCACCAAATCTTCCTAATACAGTAAAACACAAAATAAGATTGCTAATTATGCCACTTCTCTTTAATTCTCTATTATTTACAAACATGAAGGCAAATGATTGAATAATTTGTGAATTTGATTCGCTCGGCAATATTTCATCACCGACACGTTTTGCATATATGCAATAGAATATTATTGATCAAGCACATTATAATAAAGCCGAATCGGGAACATTAAAAACTTGGCCACTAACTGGTCAAGCTTATGAATTCCATTGTTATGGGATTTAGATTTAAAGAAGATCCTAATTAAAGAGATATTCCGGTCGCAGACAATAAGACTCTCATATTGCACACTCTTTTAGTTGAAAAGCCCACCTCAATATATCTTGTTCGGCATATCCCTTTAGTTAAAGCGATTGGTTTTAAGTGGCAACATTGTGTGCTCATGCAATATACTATCTGATTGCTTTTAAGTTTAGTTTCGTCCGTTCGGCCAGGTCACTTCATGCGATCGGCTTTAATTACAATATATTGTTTGTTTTACTGGACGTTGGTTTGACCACACGATCTCTAATCTATTTGTAGTAACTTATTCTAATTATGTCTTAAAAGTTAGCCGTTCTTGGTAGTAACTATTTGGCGAGCGTATTAGACTTTGCGATTTGTTTGGTCCTCCAGTCTTCCGATTTTAATCATTTAGAAAAGATATATTTAAAGTTTGGGGGAATGTGGTCAACGGTTGTACAATAATCGCACAAATCTTAATAGGATTACTAAACAGCAAAGAAACAACAATTGAATTTAACGGTGATACAAGCCTACTGGCTTCTTATTACAAGAACAACCCGTTTAACAAGAAAGTCAAGTTTCGTTTTGATTATTGTTCTCTTATGACGGTAAGAAGTTTTAACAACTTTGTCATCATAAAAGTAATTCATGTCATTTTATCACTCATACGTATACATTTAATCCAGCTCTGATAAAACCATGCCAATTCTGGTGAATTTTATTACTATATGATCATGTTCTTTACTCAAACGTAACTTTCTTATTGTTCCGTGTATTCCGTATCACGTATGTATATCCACCTTGTTATAATAACCCTATCGTTATCACCTGGTATATACCAATCGTATATAGTACCATCCGTAATAAACTAGTGCTAAATAACCAAGTTATCCCACAGTACCATATGTAATCACCAAAGCTGGATTGATAATACAATAATTTGAAAGTATACCATCAGTAATAACCTGTCGTTAATAACCAAGTTATTTTGATAGTATCGTCTGTAATAACTCGGCGGATTAAAACTTAATTAAGGTATAGACTTAGGTATAAATAGTTTTTTTTTAAAACACCCATATATGTGATGAGAGTAGTGTACATGAGGCTAATACAGTCAAATGTTTAACGCAGTTTTGAAATAAAGCATACTGATATCGCGCTATTGAATTATATCGTGACGTCATGAATCGCATCACAACATATATAGTATGGTCTGCTGTATAATAGTTTGCTTGAGATAAAAACAATTACATTTATGTCGCAAACATACGCAGATTTGCTGAACTCCATCTCTTTTTTATTAATCAAGTTGTAAATGTTGATAGTGGTATATCTACACACTAGATGCATGCATACCATTGAATATAAATGGTAACCGAGCTAAAAGTATGTTTCACTGTCTAAAAACTTCAAATGTTTCCAATGCTGGTGTTTTTCCTTTCTTGCATTTGGAGGTTTACATAATCTTTAATTTTATTGTTTGGAGAGGCGGTGTTTCATGGCGCGTGGTCGTCATTGATTAAACTTATACACTGCAAGGATTTTCTCTAAGAATTATCGAATGATTGGGTGATGCAACCAAGTGCACCGCTCGGCTACAAATGGCCTTTCAAATTCACTTTATACTTTTGCGTGGATTGCTTCTTTGAACCTTCAACCTCCGGGAACACATTTACACATACCGAGCTCAAAGTAACGACCTTGGGTGTTGTACATTTCAATTTAATGTTTAAACAGACCGTATAGACTTAACACTGATATTCATCTTCGTTTATCCATGGAAAATTGATTTATGAGGGGGAATTTATTGCATATCGTTTGTATGGAAAAATAGACCTCCATGCTATATATATATGTGCATATGGCACACGTCACATATTATATCTAACCGGTTTTAATGTTTCTTTTTTTCTCTTCTTCTATACGCAGACGATATAACTCATACTTTCAAAATGCTACTATCAGCTATTGAAAGGTTCGCTTCGACCTACGATGAGCCAGCGCTCATGGACTGGTTGCTAAGGCACTGGCCGAAGACCGTCTTGATTAGCGCCCTCTATATCGTGCTTGTGTTCGCTGGAAAACGATGGATGGAAAAGAGAGAGAAATACAACTTAAAATGGTTGCTCACCCTCTGGTCTGCATCCCTGGCGATATTTAGCATCATCGGTGCATGGTTTACATTTGAGAGAACATACAGGGATCTGCAAGATCATGGATTCAAGTACACGGTCTGTGATAATACCTTCCTGCACACGGGACAAGGATTCTGGCTCTACGTGTTTTCTCTTAGCAAGATTGTCGAGCTGGGAGACACGTTTTTCATCGTCGCTCGTAAACAGAAATTGATCTTTCTTCACTGGTTTCATCACGTTGCTACGTTAGTGTATACTTGGTACGCGACTGGAAACCTTGTAGCAGCCGGCAGATACTTTTCCTCCGTAAACTTTGCAGTCCATTCGGTCATGTATTCGTATTTCGCTATCCGTGCTTCCGGTCTTATCCGCCTGCCCCGTCAAGTTAACATCACTATTACATCACTGCAGCTGATACAGATGTTCTTTGGCATTTACGTCAACGTGTACGCCTACATTGAAATCTCCAATGGACGACAATGTGACAACACCTGGCCTAGTCTTTATTCCTCCTTTGCAATGTATGCCAGTTATGTTCTGCTCTTCGCCAACTTTTTCTATCAAACCTACTTAGTCAAATCAAAACCTGGTAAGCCCCATACAAATGGCGTAGTGAAAAATGGAGCCGTTGCACAGAATGGCTATAGGAGTGGTAAGAAGGAAATTTAGTTCCTTTCTGACTAAATTTTTGTAATTCGAATGGGAGACCTCAAATCTTTATCAGTTAAAAGGGTTTTGGCTTTTCTTTCCAAACAATTCTCTTTGCATTGTTATTCCTTAACCTTCCAATGCTACCAAGGCTTCTGTTTGAATAAAACAGCATGAATAAAACTCTTTGATATGAATAAACAGTAGAATTTTATGGTATGATGCTGGTGTAAATATAATGATAATGTATAAAAAAGCGATGTTCAGAAAATTTATCATTCAAGTATTTAAAATTTAACATTTTTCATGGCGTGTGCAAATATGGAATTATAGATTCAGTTGATATGGGAACCATTTTTTTCAGGTAAATGTCAATATGTGATACAGATAAAAACAAACCTGAAAATAGGCTAGGCCTATATATATAACATGTATATGTCCAGGGGCGTAGCGAAGGGGTTTTTGTTGGGGGGGTGTGGAGAATTTGATTTGCCGATGGATCTGGAAGTGGTAACTGAAATGGGGGAGGGGTCTAAGGGGAGGGGTGTCCCTCTCTTTTTAGTTTTGAAACGTCCTTAGATGCAATCTGGTGCATATTTTAAGT
>JAAAKB020202181.1:0-11697 GCA_010014835.2 Apostichopus leukothele | reverse complement strand
CACAGAAGAAAAAACTTTGTTATAAGGAAGAAAAAAAACTCAAGAAATGGAAGCACATGTGGCTCGATGATGTCATAATTAGACTTGAACAAGTCTTCAGCCTTGTTTGAGAAAGAACATTAAATCTGTGATTTACTCCCAAATGATGGGCTTGTGTTAGCTTTAGAGTTTTAGAGGGGGGGGGGGGTAAACAGACTTCCAATTATGAGGGACTAAAATAATCCCTCTTAAAACATCTTTTGAAGGACAGACATATACAAATGATGCCCATCCCCTGGTATAACTTGGCTATATGCTTGTTGAAAAGGGACCACATTATGATTTTAATACAAGAGCCCTCTTGAGGTGAGCTTTACATTCCATCAGCCGAAATACCTTACCTGCATGGAGTAGTGGGGTGCATAAATGTACATGAATCCCCATTCTTGCAAGCAGGCCAAAATTTGCAGCGTTCATTTGCTTTGTTGGATTCCTCTCTTTGAGAAGGTTCTTCTGCTTCAAATCCTTCTGTGGAAGAATAATAAAAATAAATAGTAAATAAACAAAATAACAAAATTATAAATAACAAAATTATAAATAACAATTAAAAATAGACTAGATTTACATATGGTACTAGACTCAACAAGTACTGTATGTAATATGTTCCAGGAAATCAAAAACAGAAAACTGACTGGGAAAAATTTGCTAAAACTTGGAAAGAGCAAATTAATGTTTGGCTACAACAGAATTGATCCCATTCTAGCAAAAAAAATTCTTTGCTCTTTTTCATATTGTTTATAATTTCCCCAGTCAGTTGTCTATAGATGATTTACTGAAAAACTGACATTCCATCTGCAAGGCAAATGGGTTTGGGAATTAAGGAATATATATACAATGTGATTCATGCATGGTTGGTAGCAATGCATGATAAAAAGATGAATGAACTCCCATCTGTCAACTTTTGTTTGCCCAATTTTGCCAAGATGTTATAAAAAACAGGTCAATGCAAGCGGGTCATTGCATTTCTTGCTGTCAGCAAATGAAAAGTAAGGTTCTTTCACTTCTTTGTAAAAATGGAATGTCTGTAATTTAATGCTATGGCAACGTACTACTACTGTAGACCTGCACATTTGACTCACTGAAAGCAAATATGCATGAGTTTTCACATTCTAGAGAAACCTATTTAAAGCCAGATGGCACTTGGCATCAAAGTGAACAAGGAGGGGACATACAGTATGATGTCTTATACAGTCTTTGACAATCCAAAATGTTTCAATGTTTTGAAGGCTAATTGGAACATTAAATTGTAGTAAAGGGCTCCTATGCATACAGCCACATCCATAATTGACAAAGGGTGCTGTTGTACAGGGTACTATCTAGTTCTGTGAAACAAGACAAGTTGACGAGGGAGAAATGGGGAAGTATAACAGTACCCTGTGGGGACGAGGGAGAAATGGGAGAGCATAACAGTACCCTGAGGGGACGAGGGAGAAATGGGAGAGTGTAACAGTACCCTGGGGGACGAGGGAGTAATGAGAGAAAACAGTTAACCTGAGGGGACGAGGGAGAAATGAGGGAGCATAACAGTACCCTGAGAGGAGAGGACAAGGGAGAAATGGAGGAGATCTTGGAATAATCATCTACTCACCATCTTCATCTGAATCTTGCATCGAAATAGTCAATGGTTCCACTTTGGGTACATTTGAGTATACCATGAATGGTGCTTTCTCTACTAACATGCTCTCTTCCTCCTCCTCCTCCTCCTGGTCCATCTCCTCTGGGGTCATCACTGATGCAACTTCCTCTGGACCCCTAGTGTCTGTAAAAATAAATTGCCTCTTGACCTCTGGGGACAGTGATTTCCTTGGTTGCTTCGTGATGACAATGTCTGGCATGGGTGCCATCTGAGCGTGGCCTCTCTTGACAGCCTTTCTCTGAATCTTGCGTCTTTGATTTGCGGACAAATTGAGATGTCTTTGAGCACCTTCCAAAGTAACGATAAATCTAGGACTAGCGCCAATCTGGGTAATGCCCCTGTGGAGAGTAGAATAAAAGCAAATATTATAGCAACATGGTATTCTGCCTCCACTATATCAATTATCACAATGATACTCGGGACAAACAATCCCCATCAAGTGTCCACAAATGAATTTATTGTTTTATTTGATAGATGATGTGAATCCAACATTTGCAAATTTAACTTGGTAAATCTGTCACTTTTGTTTGTTTTAAGTAATCAAATCAAAATGTTTTGAGGCTCATTACATTAATTTTGGCTCAGCTTGGTTTAATGTCATACATTATGCTTTCTCAGGATTTAGTTAAAATAGCAATGGCTTTCAATAACAGACCTTAAACTTAGTGATAGAATTCTAATTGTTCAGTTTGTTAAAGGACACCACTTTCTTGTAAGGTCCTGCAAATTATTTTTTTGATCTAATCATTTCCAGGTTAATTTCCAGACATTTCAGAGTTCTTACAGTTAGTGACTAGACAAAGACTCAAAGTGTTTGTCAATACCTGTTTGCTGTTTGCAGAACGGGAAAGAAGTGGGATTCATTGACAGACAGACAGACAGAAAGACAGCTGCTGGAAACAACTTGTTGCCTGATTTGCTACACACATAGGAGAAGCCACTGAGATGTGAAGTGTAATTTATGAGCCATTCAGCTGGTTTTGCAGTTACCAGTGACATACAGTAACTACCTACCCGGTTATTTTCTGGGTGGAGGGGGGAGGGGGTCTTTCCTTGCACACAAACCAATGCCAATAAGAATGCTGGTTATATATTATTTTTTCTTCTTCTTATTGGTGCATTCTGAGTTTTTCAGTTCCTGTTCAGCGTTACACGATCACATTCCAATTGTTACAAGACATAATTAGGATAATACATCATTTTTCATAATATATCTTTTTCCATAGGAAAAAATATAATACATCATTTTTTGATTGAACACAGAATTGTGGCAACTATGGGAAAAGGAATCATTCCTGTCTAAAAGGTGTTACAGTGCAGAATGAAACAGTTTACATATTACATGGTAAAACAGGAAATATGATAATGTTTATAAACTCACTTTGGTACTTTCTGACCTTCCTCTTCAACGCTGTACCCCTCTTCGGGGAGTTGCATCTCTCCATCCTCCTCCTCTTCTTCTTCGAATGCAACCTCCTCTACCTCCTCCTCCTCCAATGGGTTCTCTGGGGACTGCGTGCTGTCCGCTACGCTCACATTTTCTGCCACATATATCTGTCTGGAATCTGCTTCTTGTTGGGTTACAGCATGAAAAGATTCTGTGCAGAACATGCAGAAAGATCCTTAAGATAAAGCTGATATGTGCAACCAATTATCAGATGATCATTCATTAATATATCAAAGAACCAAACTGAATGCTTTCAAAATGGGCAGATGAAAAATTGTAGACAAGCTAGGCTATTTACTTGTAGAGCCAAGGTGATGTAATTTCTCTTTTTAACATCTCTCTGTATTACCCAATCCTCCCAACCAACCAACCACCCAACCACCCCCCTGCCCTGTCCCACTGGATCAAGCCTTTCACATGTAACTCACCTTCAATGTCTTCCTCTTCATTCACTGGTTCTACCTGGGCTTCGTCGACAGTTCTCCGGCTACTGCCTACCACAGCTACTGCGTTCTTGTAAACAAAGACTCCCTTTTGTCCTACCACTGGGACGACCTCTACCAATTCCTGTTCCTCATAAGCACCCTCGTTACCATCTAAATCGCCCTCAGCTTGGTTCTCGACTGTCTGGAAAGTCTGCGAGTCAAAGTCCCTGTCGAGGAATTCCCGCTGCAGGGAGCGTGACTGGATGCCTTGGTCACTGGCCGAGGAGGATGATATTCTTCCGCTCGATGTGGCAACCCTCTGAGTTATCTCCCTAACAATGGCTGGTTTAACAGCCTGCACGTTTGTTCTGATAATAGAAAAAGGAGGATGGCCAATTCTTATAAACTATCATATATCTCAAGCAAAAAATATTTCATCTTTACTGAATTGGGAGAACAGTACTCAGGTATTTAACTGCAGGAATAGTACTCGGCTGGTGGTAGATTATCCTTGAGATCCCTGTTATAAAAAAGAGAGGTATGACACACCTATTGGATATAAACCAATGCAACAAATCAACAATATAGAGTTGAGTTGGTAGTGAAATTCATGTATTCGTCCTGAAGGGAGGCACTACTGTATGTGTTAAACACATATTCAGCTGCTTTTAACCTGTTTTCTTCCAATATAGACATTGGCCTTTCCATCAATTTAAATACACAATATGTACGTACCTGTTTATCTTGCTAGGAGGTGGCCCGGGGGGTTGAGGAATTATCCGAGTGCTGACTTGCTTCTCAATGCCGGAACTCGTTGATGCTGTGGCTTCTGACACTGCCCTCTTGAGAAGGGAAGTATTTGCTTGACGACTCTTGGGGAGGGTGGGCCTAGGTGGTAAAGAGTAAAACAACACAATTAAAACAATCACCAATACAGCTAGATTTTATCAATTTTCAATTATGAAGGCGATTCAAGGAAAGCATATCTATTGGTGGTATTTCAACTCAACAAGTGCTAGTATACTAAATTTTTCACTAACATTTGACAATTTTGTTTAAACAAACAATAAAATCTAGCAATAAAAGCAAGAAGATTGCAAGTATAAAAACAATTTTTGCTATTTGTATATTTTTTATCTTTTACTTCACTTTATCATTCTTATACCAATAATTATATAAGGTTCATTCACAACTGCTAAAGTTTCTATAATATGACGGAGGGATTATGACAATTATTACAGTCTTCCAAAAAGCTTTGAGAGTCAAGGATGACTTGAAAAAATAGAGGGAAAAATTATCCCACAAATTGGCTTTAATAGTTACATTGCTGACATCAGCCCTACAGTGAGTAGAAAATATACTATTCAGGGTGTGTGCTATGTTGATGATCTATAAAATCTGGCAAATTATCTACCAATCAATACCATCTCCCTTTTCACAAGAAACAAAAAATATCAATATTTGATGTTGAAAAGGAAAAGCAATGAGAGACACGATTTGGGTGGAACTGGGTCTCGGCAAACATTTTAATCGCAGTCTTTGAGCAAAGGGTTTCACATAACTAACTGGAGACACAGACACAATGCAGTACAGTAAATTTTGGAAAACTTGATGGAAAATCTGCTACCAAATGCAAACAGCTGTGCAGGAGCAGAAGGTTGATGAGGGAGGGGGAGGGGAAGGGGGAGAGGGAGGAGATGTATCAATACATTTGTTTTATATCTGCACACAGATGAATCATATCTGGCTGACATACCTCCTAGTGGCTCTTACACTGCTAGCAACTTTCTTAGCAGCAGACACATCTTCGTCGCTACTCTCCTCTTCTACATCGTGATGTATCACCTGGGCAACGACGGAACCGAGACCCTGGCGCTTTCTACTGACGTCCTATAAAATCATTTTAAATTCAACAGAATTGATATTCGATAAGCATCTATTGCTGATTTCAATGATTGTTTGTAACTCAGCAATAATAACTGAAAATTCCAATAACAATTTCACATTTTGGGATTTGGCTACAACTTTCATTCTGAGAAAGATCAAGGTACTGACAATCAATACAGTCCTTCCACAGGCAAAGCTCAAACAAATGCTTATATATGTAATCAAGCTCCAACAGTCATTCTGTTACATTCAAGCTATGTATTTGACTAACCTTGATGCACAAATGAAATGCCTAACAACAAGAAGGAACTGTTCTCCCAAACAAGAAATATAGATTTTTGAAAAAAAATAAATAAAGACACAATGGGATGAATTACAGATGAATGAAAATCAAAGTAGCAAACCTTCAAGCTGATAAAAATGTTGTCCGATTTTCCACTGGGAAACAGTATAATATTCATGAAGATTGCTTTCAGTTTAATGGATTGAATAGAGCAATGTGAAAGTGACCCCATCTCGCGATAAGTGGCTTGGATCCAGATAGATGTACAAATTAGTGGTAGTTTAACTTACTGGGAAATGCACAGGGAATAGCCTATCCATCATCACATTGCCAAAATGTTTGATGTGCTATGTTAATGCAAATTCAAAGAAGTATAGCAGTTTTTTATTTTTACACTGGAACCATAGTTTCTAATAACAGACAAAATCCAGAGATTTCAAAACTGCTGCACAAATATTGAAAAAAGTTTTGGGCAGTTACCTGCTGAGGTTTAGGTCCCACTGATGTCGATCTTCCAATATGCAAAGTTATATTATTAACTTTTCTGAGAATATGATTTCCAACAAACCTATTGTAGGTAATGAATTCCATCCAGCCTAGAATGTCACTGGCATAAATGTGTCATAATCAGCCATGATTCCATCTTTCAGATTACTGTAGATCTATCATATTACAACAACAACACCTATATGTGCAAAGAGCATATCAACAAATTTTCAATATTGTATGAATTTTTCCTTCATTATTTGAGACCTGACTAGCCAACTTAATTTGGATTTAGTATTGAATATCATTAATTTTATCAACACTGATGCAAATCAAGGCACTACAGTTAATGGAACTGAGCTTTTAATGTCCTCATTGTACAATAGACGCATGCAGCACAATTGTACCGCAGTTGGATTCAAAGTATGTTCTCATAGATGTGATCTGTTTCAAGTGCTTTCTTACAGCACACAGTTTGCTTCCTCAAATTTTATTCTTAACAATAACACAAGTTCCTCAAGAATTTGGATAATAAGAGGAAACCATAGTTCATAAGCAGTAACGATCCCCAGTTTTTGCTTGAAATATATTGATGTCTTTACCAAACTGATCCTATCGCCAGATAATAACAATGTTAATATTAGCAGAAAGAAGCGAGGGAAACAAGTTAAACTGCACTCACAGAAACGATTACTTCTTCCACATGCCTCTCCCCTAATCGGAGTTTCACATCCGATTTGGGCTTTTGAGAGGTGGTCGATTCGGCAACATTTCTTGTCGTTGTGCCATGTGATTTCTCCGCAGGCTTTTTCAAGTGTTGGCTATCACTTTTACTTGCCCTCTGTTGAATCACATGATGCCTATATGTTGAAGATGATGATGATGATGATCCACTGCCTGCCTCTCCTTGTTTGACTCCACGAGAGGGATCGGAATGGGTTACTTTGGTGGACTGCTTTGACTTTCTCCTATCTGCATCAATTTCTTTTGTGAGTTCTTCGTCCAGGACATCATGTGTGTCCGAGAGGATGGATATGACAGGTGCTGATGACTCTCCCGATACTGTGGGTGTCACTAACTTCTGCTCCTGTTGTACCGGTGGGGAACTGTGCAAGGTTTCTGCAAGACAGATCATGGACATTAGACAGTCATTATGGTGCTAACACAAATCTCCCTAATATTAATGTATGCACTGTTCTCTCATCAAGCTGAAACTAAAACTAGTTGCAATTATATTTCTAGCGCAGTCTCTCTGACTACTGTGATGATCGAGACCCCAATAAGCTGACAGTAGATAGATACTGTAAGGACAGTCAAATTTATTGCAAGTTCATATCAAAATTAATAGCAATTTTAATCATTGCAAGCTAATGCATTATTAACACAACAGTTCTCTAAGACCCACAGAACATTTTTGTTAGCTTGCTGCAATGATATCACCAACAGTGCTTCTCAAAACTATCATCAAACAACTATTGTGGTGTACACTTACTACAATTTTAGCGATAAATGAAACCCAGCCTTGCCTACTTTGCTTATATGAATCGGGACTGAAGATGATCTTGTCATCAAAAAACTAGACTACTTACAATCGGATACCCTTGTCATGAACTCTGTAAAATTCAGATAAACATTCTTCACACTAGAAGCTATGTTGAACGTGGTGGAACTTTGCTATTAATGATAATTGGAGCATACAACTCACAACAAGACAAAGAGCTGTTTCAGGAAATCTATCAAACTTGCATCATTCCACCTACTGTCCGACTGATAATTGCTCTTACACAATTTGAATCAGATCTAGTGTGGGTAAAATCTGTACAAAGCTGCAAACATTGTCTAAAAAATAGATTATCAAACATCATTTGCACGAAACCCGAAAATTTGAAAAAGATAATTACTCCAACTTCGTCATTTACCTCGAGTTCATTTCAATCTAAAATACCATGGAGCAGATCTTAACCGAACAGTCTGACTAACTGAAGTTACAGTAGAAGAAGACAATTACACATGAAAGTCTCACCTGGGGTCTGTTTAGTAGCTGGTTGGGCAGTTTCCGATTGCTTTTGATGAGAAGATGAAGATGCCTCAGACTTTTGAGATTTATGCTTGGAACTTTTATCTTTCTTCTTTTTCTTCTTCTCACTTTTCACTGGTTTTTGTTCAAGTTTTCCCAGAAGTTCAAATAACCTAGGAAAAAGGTCAAGACTTGTTTTCTAAATGAAATGCTTTACTAATAAATTCTTTTCAATAAATAGTTTCTGAAGATTATTTACACATTGTGTAGTGAAATGCATCATGAACCAAACAACTAGGAATATCTAACAATCGCACAACGCTAGACAAACAACTCTCTAGATGTATTCCTTCCATAGCACAATGAAACAGAGAAGAAAGGAATGATGACATTATATACAAGAAAATATCACAATGCCACTCTTAAAATGGTAGCAAAGTCAATTTAACTTTTGAAAATCCTCATTCCAAACCAATTGGCAAGTTGAAATACTGTATATATTACTGTAACTTTTTATCTATTGCTTAATAGATCAGAACTGACATTTTGTAATTTTTCCGGAGTTTGGTAGCAAAAGAGTTCATAATCAATAGGTGGCGCTATTGAGCTTAGAGATGATACTTTAGAATTAAAATGTATCGAGATTCCAGTTCTAATAAATTTCTAGAGCATATATCCAGACAGTAATAGAAATGAAAGTCCTTAACACTTTTTTTTTATAATTAAATTTCATTGTGTAAAACATTAACACAGGGACAAATCAAAACAGGGGGTCAGCCACTTTCTATGGTTTACTCACCAAGAAGTGAAGAAAGTTGCATTGTTATTTAAAAACAGATCCAAATCTTGAGTCATCTGAGCTTCTGATCTTTTATTTGCCAGCATCACCATGATATAGTCAGGCAACTCATCATCTGCAAAATATTGATTAATTGGTCATGACATTACGGGAGAAACAGTCCAAAAACTTCTTGGTCACGGCTAACAAAATCGTTACAACCTTGGAATTGAATCAAAATAACTTTTTTAATTACTTGCTAATTGAAATTATGCAAAGAAACCAAATTGAGGGAAATATCCAAATTGGAGGGAAATGCTGTGAGTAATTTCAATGAAATTTTAAACAATAACTGAAACATGTGATTATGTTGAGGCAAACTAGATACCAACATGCAAGATGCAATTTTCAAACTTTTGTGATTACTGTACCTTACTATACACCATTGTCTAATTCTCTTTCATCATTCATTTCATATTGATGGTCAGGATACTGAAATTCAGTTCCCCATCTTTACCCACCCTTAAAATCTCCCATATAGATTGGGAGTATGAGTTGCAAAGACATATGAAAATTGTAGTACAATATATAAAACTCACCAACATAACATCCAAGGTCCACAAGTTTGGCCTTGATAGCATCCTGATGATTCCAAAAAAGGAACAATTTAAATTATTTCTAATTATGTACAATTTAAAGAACATTTTTAACAGCATGATATATACTAATTGCAAAATAATCAAATGAGGATAATTTCACCTAGTTGCATGCCTGGTCTCTAATGACTCATCAGCAAGGCACTTGCTGACGAGTGACCAGTCCACAATGGTGTTTGATTTATTGTCCTTCATTAATTGACATCAGTTATTAAAACTGCCACACTCTTCATTGTATGTCACACGTATGAACAAAAGTTAGGTTATTCCATGACAGATCACCATACTTAGTAGGTTGCACCGTGTATTGGTCTAGCAGAATAAGAGATTTCACATACTATTTATACAGCAGCCAGACTAGGCTAATAGTAGCATGGTGGGCTCATAATTGACACAGTTAAGCCTTAAGGATTTGATTAACGATATCTATCAACGAAAAATCCAAATCACTCAACTGTATGCATTTTTCATATATGTGCAGTTCCTTCGAAATGTAATGATTTAAAAAAATTCTTGTTCTGTGCCTACGCAACGTACAATTGAGCAGAATTTGACCACAAAATGTCTGCTGTGTCAAGTTCTTTCATACCACTAAATTGACACATTCGTCTATAAGCTAACTGTAGTGTAGGCCTATGGATACATCCATTGACTTTGGAATGCTCTGAGCCTCTATGGTCAGGCAGGTCAGGTCCCTGAGAGTAGTGGTATTATATTGAGGTAAGTTTGGTTATTTTTAGGAAGTAAGATTTCCAAATGCCAAAACATGTGCAAAACTGGGGGGAGGGTGTTAAAAGCTTAAAAAAAAACACAATTTGATTAGCAGGGTACCGTTATTTTCCGCACATGTTACTTTCCGCTGAAACAAAACGATGTTTTCCGCACACAAATTTGTCAGCGGAAAACAACTTTTTTTTCAGCGGAAAGTACCGTTTTTTTGGGAGGAAGAGAATGACTTACTGAAATGATTAGGCACATGGAAGGATTTAGGAGGATGGAGAAGATAGCATTTAACTGGCAGGATAAAATGTAGCTTCGAGACTAGATTATTATTAGGATAGCTAAGGTTGTAGCTTAGGCTGTAAGCACTAGCTTAGGCTGTTAGCACAAGTTTAATTTTAGTTAAACAGCGCCACCTTTTTGGGTTGTAGTTTTCGATATGCCGTGAAGGTGAAAAAAGGTGAGCTGCCGTTACGATTTGGTCTCGCTAAGTTTCATCCTTTAGGGGGCGGGCGGAGGGTGAGGGGGTGGGGTGATATTTTCACATTAATTATAACAGAGTATAGAATGAGAATATAAAGGGCTATATAATATTATGTCGGTGGGTAATGTGTATGGTGTACTGTTTTAGTCATAATTCATAACCTCATTCAGTGGGTTTGTGAACGTTAGTAACAATAGACCTAAGCACGCGAAGTAAGAAGCCAAAATGAGAACTGGGGTTGGGATTTTGTTTATAGCGGTTGGTAAATACCGCAGCAAATTGCACCCAAATGCTCTTGAAACAGTTTATTTTGGTAACCTTAATCAGAGGGGCAGGGTGGGGCAGAGTGGATCATGGGGCAGAGAAGATCATTGGGCACAGTGATACACTTCATATAACTTAAAAGAAATAGAATAAAAACTGTGTATTGCTATTTATATATTTATATACCAGAGTGGCTACAGTACCAGACAAACTTGAAATTCATTGTTTCAGTGTTTATACCAGGGTTTAGCCTAGTTTTACATTTTGATGTTGATCTTTCGATTTATGAAAACCAGTTGAGGTAGGTATGGAAAAAAAATACTGAAAAAAATAGAAAAGCATTAACAGTAGGCTATGGTCTCAATGTTTTGATGTTAGGCCTATATTAGTATTCATTGTTGAGTTTAGTGTGCTTATTACTATCAATTTTCTTGCTGCCTGTAAGATTTGGCCTATATTATAGTTGAGTTTTAATGTGTTTATTACTCTTGCTACCATTTAAAGCAGCATTTTGCGTCCTTTTCTATGATTTTTCTCAAACTCACTGACTCCACTATGCCATAACGATATACATA
>JAAAKB020202070.1:0-11697 GCA_010014835.2 Apostichopus leukothele | reverse complement strand
TTTTGCGATCTTATCACACTTAAGAACACCGACGTGTGCGCAAACTGCGGAAGAAATAATGCTAATAAAACTGATATCTGTGGTTAGGATAACGCAACTGAAGCTTCCTTTCACATCCGGGTCATTCAAAACAATAAGTAAAGTTATTAGTACTTTCCCTTTTGCCTATCCAAGTCATCACTCCCATTAAACGTGAAAAGTCATGGATTCATTTCAGTTATTATTATCAATTAAAGTGACAGTCAATGACTCCAGGCTTATATCATCCGAATATTTAATTGACATGGCAGTTTACTTCATTTCTCGTAAGGTTTTCTCTTGCGTGATATTTTAGAAAAGAACATTAAGATATATTTCCTTACATATGAATTTCACACTTCTATATATTGTTCTTTTTCGTATTTGGATGTTCTTATATCAAATCATAGCAACGTTGCTTGTATACATTAATTTTGAAAACATTTTTCGTACGCCGTTTCAAAATTCTTGTGTGATCATCCATTGATACGACGACGAACAGTTAATTGAGATCATTAATTACGAAAGCATCATAAGTACACCGCTTCCATCTTCCTTTAGGTTCCTCAGTGGTATACGACGAATAGCTCGTTTTAGAAACACCATAAAGTCAACCTTTTCAATATTCCATTATGATCCTCGACGACAAACAGTTTATTGTGATCATTAAGTTTGGCACCATTAAATACGCCGTTCTACATTAACTCCTTATGATCCTATATAAAAGGTATAACGACGCACAGTTTGTTGACATTTGACCATACGTACACCGTGCGTTTCTACGTATCTATATGATCATGCATAAGATGATAAACAGTATAAGTACATCGAGTCTGCATTTCGGTGTAATCCTTTACAGGTATAATGACGAACAGCGTACTGAGAACATTAATTTAGAAATTTACACCGTTTCAATATTCCTTTATGTACTTCAATATGTTTGAGGATGACAAGTTTACTGAGAAAATTAATTTTAAAAGAACTTTAAGTACACCTTTTCAATGTTCCTTCATGATTCTCTGTACTAGGTATGAAGACGACCAGTTTATTGAGACCGTTACAGTTGATTACGTCCTGTACGAGCTTCAAAGAAGAACAGACTTTACATACAACGCAACGCAAAAGGAGGTATTTTTATGATGGGAATATTGCGGTTGTGTACGTCAAGTATCTTTGCATTATACCAATGAGGTCAATGCGGCAATATTCTTCGTAAAAAGCAGAGACTGATACACTAAAGTCCAGTACTAATCTAACTATAAGATAATAAATGGAAAAGTAGACAGATGTGTATAAAAAAAAATCAACGTAGGTCCTCAACGTGTTAAATAAAACTCGACCAACGCCATAAACGCCATGTGATTCCTGATCTCCATAATCCAAATGTAGACAAAATTATGTTGTTTCCTTATTTCATCTCATCCAGGTTGGCTGTAGACGTGCTTGTCAGACATGGAGTCACATGAAAGATTCAGTTGGCGAAAATTCTCCTTTCATTTGGGGACCTAGTGTAAGTAAATCCTTTAGTAACAATATACAAGGTGACCTTGCGGATCTTATGTTGCGTACACACAGATATCCAACAGGGAATGGACGTTTAATTGTTTTTCTGTTTGTTTTTTAATCGTTAACTTCACGAATGTAGGCTAACAAATATTTCATTTCTTGCTGTCTGGAGTGTTTTAATTCTGGCACATATAAATGTCGTATATTTAAAAACTCTAGCTTGAAACACGATATACGATGGATAGTCTGGTCTCAAGAAATAACGGTCTTGTTATTCCTAAATAGAAGTATCGGCGATGTTTTGTTGACGATGGTACCCTGGAAGCGTCCTTGGGTTTACCTTACGAAATATTAAACCAAACAGGACTATCGGCTTTGCAATGGACAAAAAACGAACTGGATCAACTTTACATTTTCCATCTCACGGTCGTTGAACCAAATTACAGGTTAGTTAACTGTTTCCCGCAACGTAGACAGTTGTTAACGTCATAAGGGGTTACTTCATTTTAGGGTTGAGGTAAAATTATGTTCTGGCAAATTATATAAGTTACAATTCCCACTGAGTTCTGTGTGTAACATGAATTTGTATAGTTACTAAAAACATCAATTCAGGGCTGTTTTCTTTACTCGGCTTTCGAGATCGACTTTTAGGTTTTGTACTAGTCTCATACTTATCCTTCGGAGAATTTTGTTTCTATCGTTTTCGTAATCATGGTGTTATATCTTACTCGGAACATTACAATTAAGTACGCGTATATACGTCAGCCACGTGCAAGTGCATTGGTGTATGGAGCAATCAGAACGATTTCCCATAGTCTATGATACAGTATATAGTAATGTCATACTTTATATGTTATGCCGATCCTAACAAGGATCATTAGTTCTACCAAGGTTCAAGAGGGTGGGCTCAGTTAATTACTAGCGCGGAGGAAAATGAAAATGTTGTATCTTTCATCCTTTACAGGTTCAAGTTCGTTTGATGGTTGTCGTTAGAAAGTATTATTGTCTTAGTACTGTAAAGTCCTTAAACTAGCTCGCATCTAAGACACCTGTCCAACCTCAACAAGGTGCTAGAGTTCTCTTTATCTCGTGTATGTATCTGTACAGTATATCGCTATGCAGGATGATCATTTTCTTCCAGCTTCTGTTCACTGAACACAAAATTTGCAGTGGTGGTCCAAGGGTCGTTGGTAGGCGCCCAATCAAGCAATGAGATGACGCTATTCATCCTCGTATCATTTACTGCGATTAATCTGTCTTTGGGTATTGCTTCCTACGCATTCTTCCGGAAAAAGCACATGGCGGGATGGAAACGGAACCAAGCATGTAAGCACATCGTATATATTCTCTGTCTGAAATAAAAAGGAACGAACGAATGTAATATATGCTAACAGCAAAATGAATTTAACAATTCAAAATGAAATGTTTCTTGCAAGCTGAATTAAATGTTTTTTAGATTACAACCACCAAAAACGATAATATTGGACGGTATCGATGTTGGTTGCAGCTAATAAAGGTTATGGTACTTTACTGATAGAATTAAAGGTGACATTTCAGACTGACGGAATTATTACGTTTATTACAGCCGAGCAAGAAGATATGGAAGGATTTGAAGAGGAAGAGGAAGAAGACGAGGAAGAGATGAGCCAATCTGAAGAAGAGCATATGGCAGCCAGAAAGGTAGGGAAAATAACATTATTTATCTATGTTTCTTAATATTTACATTACGCTTTACAAAAGAGCAAACAAATGCATGTCTTTACTATCAACAACACCTGTGTTTATCATGCAGGTTATACTCTCAGTTGGTTTGATCTTCTCTTTCAAATTCCCTTGAACGGAAAACATTTCATCCATTTACGAATGCGGCTTACAACCTTCAGAAATATATGTTAAAACACTTTAATAACGGATTTTCACATATCTCTATATTAAGATATAAGAATCGGAGCTGAAAGGGTGATATTGCTCATTCTTCTTTCCATTTTTTTTCATTTTGCTTTGTGCAGCAACAACGAAGGCATACTGTTCTGGAAGGATAACTACAATATCTTGAAAGAAAGCTGAAAAACGAATACTTAACGGTATCCAACACACCCCTCGGCCCCACCCCATGGTGCCTCTGCCTTGACCTGAGAGAGATTCCATGTGTGTATATAATTCACTTCGTTATGTTTAATGTATTCTTAAATTGTTGCAATCTATTACATGTTCAATGTTCTATACATTATCTAAAGAAAAGGTTTCGTGGAATGCCCATCACGTTTGTTGTGACATGAGAATACATTTTAAGTTCATGTCTCCGAGAAACTCGACGAACGTTATATATTCATTGAAACTCACCTATTTATAAAGAAACTGCTATGCATCATCGAAAGTCTGTGGAAACGAATGTACACATATATGTTACAGTGACATCAATTTTCTGTCGATCAGTACGCATCGCATCAGTTTATCGCTTGCGTGCAAACTACTGACTCGTGCATATATTTATGCATAATATGCATAATATTTAATAGCTTTTAAAAAAACAACCGCCATGGAAACCATTCTGTGTTATAAGAAAGTATATATTTAAAGAAAAAACGTATGTATGGAGGCCTGTTGATGTTTTGCAGTTTTGAGTCGTTAAGAGTTTTAAGTTTGACACTCATGTGTTAAGAAAAAAAATCCAATGGATTGTTTGTTTTTTAAATTGATTGTAAAAACGAAGTTTTGGGGCATTGAGTCCTTGCGTAATTTCCGCAGATGAGTTCTAACCATTTCACTGACAATGTAATGCCACCTTAAATACTACGTACACATGTGTTATGTGAACTATAAATAAAAAAAGGAATAAATGATTATTAAATCAGCTGTACCTCTTGAACTATGTCTATCATTTTGTTCAACGTGCCTTTCTGATTGCGTAGAACATGGCCAGTATATTCCAACGAAGCAAGTAATCTCAGAAAGTGTGTTAGATACTCCCTCTCGCTGTGCGAAGAAAACGAATTTACATAAACGTTATACTGTACAAGTTGCACAGGATATGGTTTGAGTTGATGGGCTGAACGGTCAAGATGAAAAAGCAATCGCAACCGGCTTAATTAAAGTCGTGATCGAGATACTTGTGATTAACAAATGTCAAAACAGTCAGCTCAAAATGAAGCAAGCAATCTCAGAAAGTGTCAGATACCCACTTTCGCTGTCCGAAGAAAAAGAATTTGCATAAATATTATACAGCAAAAGTAGCACACGAATAGGTTCTACATTGTATAGCGCGCAGAAACTGGGGTAGATATGTTGTCATCTTAAAACGAAGTTGATTTGTGCTTTTCTACAATGGAAATAAGAAGGTATCTGTTCATATTCCAAATAGGTATCGTATTTAGTTAACTTGATAACATTGCATAGTAATTTTACATAACTTTTGGCATGAAATTATAATTAATCTGTTGATTCAATCAATATATCAACATCAGTTTTTAGGATTTTTTTTTTTAAATTTACATCGCTCACCTGGTGGTGTATTTATCTTCAGGGTAGTAACTATCTATTGTCTTCTTTAGTTTCGTCCCTTCGTAAGACGGTAAGCTTCCTGAAATAGACATTTAATTAGAAGATATGTAAAAGGTATTTGTATCAACGTTTATCTAAGGTTAGTCAAGAAACTGTCAAGTAGTAGGTTAAGCATTAACTTACCTCTTTAAGTTTCATTCTATACATAATATGCATACTTACAAGTCGAAGCAGTATAAGTCAATATCGAGTTTCTCACCGATGCTGGTTTGTTCCAATTTGATATTCAGTAAATCAAAGCCTGGATCTTCCGGTTCGTCAATTGTTTTCTAATAGAGAAGAGATTAAAGACGAAACTACGAGATGGAACTGAGTAAGCCTCCAAATAGATTAAATCGGCTAGCATCCCCTCCCGTAAGATTTTGATTTTATGATATACGTCTCAAGTTTACAATGCTTGAATAACTAGCTATAGTTTACATGGATTGCGATCTTTGAGCAGTTTGTTATAAAGTCAAAAACCGGTGTAGTTAAGAATTAATTCATTCGAAGAAATTTCAGAATGGATCTTCTCGAATTGACGTTAGCCATGAAGCTCGAGTAAGAATATAGAGTATTTGAAAACTCAATTGAGCCTACCGTAATCATAACTGAAGTCTAATACAGTATCAAACAAATGATAAAATAATTTTTTTTTAAAAACATAGAAAACCCGAGCGCATGTCGTAAAAGAGATCGAATTAGACAAAACGATATAAAGTAACGAAAGCCTAAGCAAAATACTGTATGTTAATATAATGACATAGCAAAATTGAACCCATTTACATGTGAAGACAACGTGTTAATGAGCATCACTCAATATTAAGTGCCACACGACAAGCGAGCGACAACAATTAGGCATAATGAATAATGTATAAAGAAATGATAACAATAACTTCCGTTGAGAACAATATAATTGCTGATACACCGTTATGGTTGGACTATAATCTACGGTAAGCCAATAAATTACAAAACGTATGCGTCGGTTATTACAAACTGAAACTAATATGAATGTGCGATACTTCACCTTTTTTCTGTCCGTTTCGCTTGCACTTGAGGCTTCTAATGTCAGTTGAAAATTATCAACCAGCACTGCAACAAACAAACTGGATACAGGAGAAAGTTACCGTAATTGTCAATTCGTGCAGGGAGCTTGCTCTTTCCGGTATGTTTTGAGGTGGAAAATGCTCTTCGAAAATATAATTTAGGAACTGTTTACTGTGGAGTATGTTTTTTACGTCTTCATGTTAACATCATTAGTGAAAAATTTACTCTGACGGCCTCCGTCGAAAAGTTCAATTGCTCATAATTCGAAGAAAACAGAATATGTTTCGATGCATGCATACAGCAATATTATTAAATAAACCCAACAATACGGAAATATTTAACCTGTATGGCTATAGTTTGTAGATTACGTTCTCTCTTTAAAATCTACTATAATATTAACCTTATGAGTAATATAATGTCTTCCTTGACTTTGACTTACTTTAAGAAGATGAAGTACTCTGTCACGATGTACGTCAATAAGAATAGAAAGATGTGCTCATTCGCTATACGAAATAAAAAAGTGGATTGTGGATCAATCACAATGTCGCCAATGTATACTCGCAGTTCAATGTTGAATTCAATCGCGCCATACAAATAAACATATACATTCTAATTGTTATACATAGAACACGTTGATTAAATTATTAGGCTATCAGTCACGATCAATGATTCACTTTTGTACAAAGTTAACGTGTCAGGCAGTACATCACTATTTTTCCAAAAATAGTTTTGAATATACTGAATAACTGATAGTGTGAGTACTGTGTTTGCAAATGTTAAACTTCAAAGCGTAACGAGAAATTGCGGAATAATGATCAGAAAGTGTTTACCCATACATATTTTTGTCTCATCCCGATATGCATTATATATATATAGGACTAAGTGTGATTATGTGCTATAATGTCTACAATAAGTTTGCAGCGTCTGAAGTTCGACTGTAGTACTATTTTACCTGGATCCTTAGCTACGGCATCGGTGTATATGTAGAACCAATCGTCCAGTGTTAACAACTGGAATAGTGTCAGCATCGCTGATACGATATTTCCAAATCTCTTAGGGTCCACATCTGCGTACAATCCTCGGCCGATCACAGCAAACATGTCTTAAGCATACATAAACGTTAAGGTCGTACTCCAAACCACTCACTATACACGAAATAACGTACACGTTTACAACGATGAGAGATTTTAAAAGCACATCTTGAGTCGACGAGTAAAGAAACAGTTTAAAGTTTAGCGGTTCTACAGTTACATTTTAACCAATTTGAAGTACACGTTGATGGACTTGGAAAGATGTAGTTTCCCTCTCAAGTGTTAAGTGGTAGACGTCATATTGAATGTTGGCGAAGCGTTTCTATTATTTGGTTCCGATGTGATAGCAAATGCTCCATGAAGACGGTAAAGGCAATATGTACTTAACAGGCGAATCTGTCATGTTTTTAATTAATGGTCTACTGACTGTGAACCGACGGAGCCTATATACCGTATATGCTTGTAAGGACAGTTTTATTTTATCAAAGATGTCGTATGTAAGGAGGGCCATCTTTGCGACATGCATGGAGGTAGGCGTGTGTATAGGTGATGACAATAGTACTAGGATTGTGGTCGTGCAAAAGGATACATAAAAATAACATGCTGACCATAGTTATGGCCCCCATTGACTGCACTGATTCCAAACAGGTATTCATGATCACCTGAAGACTGCGAAGAAATCTGACAAATGGAAACAAAAATCTTCCAATCATTACCAATTTGTGTTATCAATTCGTTCGTCTTCGCCGTAATCTTTACCTTCACGATCATCATCTTCAACATCTTCATCATCTTCATCATCGTATTCCTCATCATCATCACAACTATCAACACTGTCATCATCTTCATCATCATCATCATGATCATCATCATCATTATGCCATCATCATCATTATGATCATCATCATCATCACTATTATCATCATCATCATCATCATCATCATCATCGTCAACATCTTCATCATCTTCATCATCATATTCCTCATCATTACCATACAACTATCAACACTGTCATCTTCATCATCATCCTCATCATCATCCTCATCATCATCATCATCATGATTATCATCATCATCATCATCATTATGATCGTCATCATCATCATCATCGTCGTCGTCGTCATCGTCGTCGTCGTCGTCATCATCATCATCATCATCATCATCATAATCATCATCATCATCATCATCATCATCGTCGTCGTCGTCATCGTCATCATCATCATCATCATCATCATCATCATCATCATCATCATCATCATCATCATCATCATCATCATCATCATCATCATAATCATTTTTCAAATTACGAGTCGCACAGACACGTTAATACTTACCTTACAGTTCGGAGAACTCTTAGAGCCCGCAGTGCTCTCATAGCTCGAATCATACCAAGTACGTTTAGGATGTTCACATCATTCCCTAAAATCGTTGACAAGCCAAAATCGATCAGATTCACCACAACTATCGTAAAATCTGGGAAATAATGAATGTAAATTGATGAAAATTACGAAAGTGATTACGAAAAACCCAACCATGGCTATGAAACCAAGAGGGTCATACATACATATCCGGTTTTGGTGAATCACAGCAGTATACAAAGAGGATAATATCTCCTTAAATCAATGTCATGCTTTTTGGAGTTACGATGTACCTTTCATTACACATTATATTCTTTACTAGCAGATGAAGCAACTATCTTGGCAAAAAGTGTATATTTATAAAACTAAGACGTATTCCTTTAATATAAAGATGGAAAATTTCCATACCATTTATATTTGTTCTTATTCAGAATTTTCTGTGGTTTACTTCCTAAAAGTTGTAACCATCGCGTACTCTCATGTGTTTCAAAATGAGTGACTTTCGTCACATTATCTTGCGTACGCTAAATTTCACACATTGTCTGGCTTACCCATTATATTCCATGATTCTTTGAAATATTCCTGTCTCCATACATAGACCTTCAGAACACACTCCATTAAGTAGATGACAAGAAATATGTAATCGAGAAACTCGAAATACCAGCCTATGGGGAATAATAATAAATATGAAATATGGTTTACGACCGTCACTTAGGCATTGTGTCGAATACAGAATAACAATTCTATGATTTTGATAAGAGACAAATTATATGGAAACCACATTTAAGTGCAATGTTAGCATCATTTATATGATAAAGTTTCTCTTCATGCCAATTTTGTGATACAAGGTTGTTGCGTTAATCTATTTATAACTACAAGAACGACGAAATAGGTGAAAGAAACCTTACAATCTGAATCTAAAGATCTTTACATGAAATCGAATTATCACTTAGTTCTCTTCTTAATTGCTGATGATAAATTGTGAAAGCATTCATGCAGTGACCCTGTGTGTCTGGTTCTTTACTGTTTAGTGTATATCAGCCCATACCATGGAAACCTTCATCCAACGTATACTTTTTTGGGAATTCTACCACTTCTTGAAGCTCGCATAATGTAGCGTTTTCACAACATTTTCTTTCAGATCTTACATATTAGGTACAGTCTTACTATTGACACGAGCCTCAGTATTGTTCAAATGGTTATCCCTGCAAGGGCACATAAAGCCTACAGAAATAGTCATATGCACCACAGACCTCGCAATATGCAACATTTGGCTAAAAAATGTTCCGGGATATAGTATAACATATAATCATTTGGTTACTGTCACTTCTTGACCCACATAATCAACCACCCCCCCCCCATTTCCCCCAACCCTGGTTTTTCAATAAACTACTTTTTTTGAAGGTTATGCATTCAAAATTTATTATGTGTGATAGTTGGCTGTGGCTAAATGTTATAAAGACCAGACGCATTTATGCCAAGTAACCACATTCTCATGAACTGGGTATAGTTTAAGGAGCCTTTATACTGATTTCCACTGATGCTTGTCTATCGTTGTTAACGAGAAGAAAACCAATCCGTTATTACGAATACCCTGTATCTATATGACGGTTTGCGCATCCAGTTTTCTGTCTTGCCTGAGTGTTACATCTTAACCAATAATGTTACGATAACGTCATGGTCTAATTTATGCACTATAATTCATACTTCATTTAAAGCTATAAACTTTCCTAGAATATACAAGACAAAACAATGTTAGAAAGAAAACTTCCCAACGATATGCAATAATTATACACCACTAAGTGCTGCATGCATTATCATAAAACTGTTTAGCATTTCAGGTTAATCGATAAGCTCTGGATGAGATACTTAACGAATATATAGCTGATATATTATACCTGCTCTCACTGCAACCACATCATATGTTAATGCACAAAGAATGGCCGTATTGAGGATAATAACAGTCAGAATGAAGCCATTAAAGCCAACAGACTCAGTCAGATTATAGAGATGTATTCGAAGAGGTCCCGCCGATTCTAGAAGGCGTTTACGACGGTTCTCTTGTTCAATGCGTTCCTTTGCGTCCTTTTCATTGATGTTGCTGGCCTCATATGCATTAGAATTTATCATGGATGGTTTTCTGGAAGTAACGTGAATGTTACAACTTTTTATTTTTGTACGAATTCAAACTTGTTTTACGTAGGTCATGTATATCGCTTAACCAACGTAAAAGGCTGATGCATAAAATAATGTGCAACACCAGTTTTAAAGAAACTGAACATGCTAACTAATTCTGTGATTTTTTTTTTGGTTGCAAGTAAACATCGTATTTTATATTATCTGATTACTGGACGATTCAAGTCTCATGGGGACAAATTAGTTCAAGCTATATAGTCTATCAATGCGCCGTTATGTATATTTCTCGTAATTCTTTTAATACAACTTTACAAAGAATTGTAAATCCTACCCCCCCCCCCAAATGACTCCAGGTAAGTATTTAGAAAGAAAGGGAAATGTGACTCAAAAAACTGCATTTCGTGGAAAAGCTGGCTGTTCTTGTCCAGTGAGCCAGAGCCAAACCCCTATGCACTGATTTTGAAAGAGCTCCAACCGTTGGCTTCCCCGTGATTGCACTGTAAGCAGGATAACGGCATTCTTCGTAGTGTCCCAGCAGGACAGTCTTTGCGTCCCAGAACCAGGGAACTGAGGTACATTTGAAATAAACAGTGCAGGCTACCCAATACACTTTGATCACTTCCTTTACTCATGAAAATTGGGAAATTTTAAACTCTAGGATTCGGGTCATTTGCTGATCACTCGCAAGGTTGTACTCTTGATAGCAGAAGTACTGTGTAATGAAAGTGATCAGAATTTCCCAAACGGGAAAGGGAGGGACTTGAAGGTCTGTCAAAGTGTCCAGTGTCAATGTGGGATCGATTGAATTTGTGTCTTGAAAATTGCCACAAAATATTGTCCCATGGATCGATGCAAAGAGTAACGATTTAATTGTCCACTAAGTTCAATCAGGCATATATATCCTTCACTGTCACAGAGATTCTGGAGTGTAAATATTATACTCTTCCTGACAGGTCCCTCTCCTCCTCCTCCTCCTCCTCCTCCTCCCCCTTGCCTTCATGAGTCACAAAATGTTGCTTGTTTTGCATTCATGTGTGTATTAATTTTCTTAAATGAGTTGTT
>JAAAKB020201959.1:0-11699 GCA_010014835.2 Apostichopus leukothele | reverse complement strand
TTTTAAAGATTGTAAGACAGATTAAATCTCTTTTCATTTTATCACATAATATAGCTACTCTAACTTGTCATTTTAAAATTTTCATCAGTTTCGTGACAATTTAAATTCAAAAAGTTGTCAGTATTTTGAATCCTCAACTGCGAATTTTTATCGCCAGACACGCAAAAATACTAAATTTTTCCGGGGGCCTTTGCCCCTTGACCCCACAAGGGGTTCCACCCCTTGACCCCACCGGGGCCCTAAGGCGGGCCCCTGGACCCCACGCCATTATGCTCGCACGCAACGCGTGCTAGGTGTGTTCGCTGCGCGAAAACACCGGTGGGAAACCGGCAGTTGTTTTAAGTGTGTTCGCGAACACACTAAAAACAACAAGGAAAAATTATCGTAATTATCGAAATATTGCGATAATTTTTGAACTATTTATCGTGACGTTAAAAAGCAAATATCGCCCAACCCTACATGGTAGTAACACAGTAATACCATGGTTGTAATACAGTCATGCTACAGTACTTCTACAATAGTACTACAGTCATGCTACAGTACTTAGAACTACAGTATAAATACAGTACAATGGTAGTAATACAGTAATAACATGGTAGTAATACAGTCATGCTACAATACTTCTACAGTAGTAATATAGTAACTTGGTAGTAATACAGTAATACCATGGTAGTAATACAGTCATGCGACAGTACTTCTACAGTAGTAATACAGTAATATGGTAGTAATACAGTAATAACATGGTAGTAATACAGTCATGCTACAGTACTTCTACAGTAGTAATACAGTAATATGGTAATAATACAGTAATAAAATGGCAGTAATACAGTCATGCTACAGTACTTAGAACTACAGTATAAATACAGTAACATGGTACTGTAGTAATACAGCAATACCATGGTACCGTAGCACTACAGTCATGCTACAGTACTTCTACAGTGGTACGTATAGTAATTATATACTTACTACAGTAATCTGACATCGATAATATCTAAGGTGTTGATACACCACCACACTCACCTTTTTATCTGCTCTCTTGACAAGATCCAACTGAGGAAAATTGGACTCCAACTTCTGATTAACTCTCAGAGAAAATCTATGATATAAAACAAAAGGAATTATATCTGGAGGGCCGAGCATACAAATACAACATCACTCTACAAAACAGAATCCATTGGGTGAATAAATTGTTTAGAAGTATGGCAAAACAATTATCTCTCAGTGGTAGGACACTCCTGCTATTATATCTAGCTTCTATCAGAGGAAGGACACTCCTGAAGGGAGGGGGGAGGGGGGGGGAGATAGAAGAAAATGGATAACCACTAAATAAATACTGTAGGTTCAAGCTGTACCTTGCCTTAGGTTGTGAACTTGTAGCTAGCTGACCGAGTCATTTATCATTCACACGTTATTAGATAATTAATCATGTGGGTTGCTCGTTACGTTACTCGCTAGTCAAATACCGCAACAATTGGTTTCCTACAGATTGATTTGATTGACTATTTGTTGCAAACCTCTGAAGCATATCGGGGGGGGGGGGGGTAAAATTAAACGATTAACCTTTCCCCTTTCAACAAATCTCTGATGTGCTAACTCTGGAGAAGCATCTAAATAGACCACCACATGAGGGTGTTTCATTCTGTACAGAGAGAGACCCTTTATTTCATTGTAGAAGTCATAACCTGTCAAGTAAAATGCACAGTAAATTTGAGTCACTTAAAGGTGATTTATAGGACATATATATATATATTCATACGTTGACTAATCAAGTTTTATTACTATCAGATTCATTTACAGATTGATCCCGAAGTCTGTTCGGTTCCTTTGTTTTTCTTTTTCTTTTTTAATTTCCTTTGTGCATTTTTGGGAATTAGTCTTTCTCAGTAACAGCAATATGACCTTCGCTTTCAGTATGAATTTTATCTGCATCATCTACACAAGTTCTTTGTGACCTCCGGGAGTAACATTTAATGAAAGCTCTTCTGTTACTTACAAGCCTTTCTGATCCATCCCATATCCATGATAGCCTCAAGGAAGACAAAGTCACTGTAGACTGACCTCTCCATTACTATACCTTGACCTGTAGGAAAAGAAGATATAACCAAAAAGTCAGGTACATGTTTTGAATCATAGAAACCCCATCAGCAAGCAGCTGTTGGGTACCAAGGTAAGTGGGTACCCATTAGCCAGTATCTAACTGAGTATTAGTATAAAGGTACAGTCAGGGTACCTGATCTCGGGACAGTTTCAAGTCAAACGTAGCTACAAGAAAAATCTGTAAAACATAAACCCTATTCATCAGATTCAATACATCAAGAGACTTTTGTGATATTGTAAGCAGATTTTGTTGATTCGAACAGAGCAGGGAATTCAATTGGGCATCAAAGCAACTCCACTAAGTATCTATACAAAACAATAGATTGCATACATGTCTAGCACAAGTATTTTTCATGGGAGTTACAGGGTGTCTTCAAGGGCCACAAAGCCTCCTTGATAAGGACCTAGATCTGCCCCTGTTTCACCCCTTCCTCACCTGTCTCCAGGAGATGCATCATGGCATCTCTGTATTGCAGAAACCTCATACCATACATCATCATTTGGAATCTGAAGGTATGTCCATCTTTAGCCAGAGGGTCGGCATAGAAACGATCCAGTGAAATGTCACCTAGGAGATAAAGTCGTAGACAGAAATCACTTAAAGCCTGCAAAGGTTTCATCGTAGTAAATGATAGTACTCAGTTGTTGTTTGAATGCAGGGTTGAACCAAATTTGTCAAACTTTAAATATAGTGACAATTAAATAAATGGTATCAAAAATATATACATTTATAAAACAAAAATCCCTAAACAAGGAGGGATTTTATCTACAGTACTTAGTTAACATAAAAATAAAAATAAGTTATGTACTGACAGAAGTGCTCAATATAATACAGAAGGCTACAAAAAGGCAGAGTTTTAGAACTTTGTAGCAAAGAATCCTAGCACTTGGGAGTTCATGTGGTTGATGCTCATCATCTGATGTAAAATGTGTTTCTAATTAAGGGCAATCCTGTTTTCTGAAAATTGTCTTCCAAACTGTTAAAACAAACCCCAAATCAAGTAAAGTTGTTAAAGTTGTATTGTTTTCATTGAAGTGAAGACAAATTTATCAGGCTTTACAATTTTATACAAAAGTTTACCCTGGCAGAGACCTTTATTCATGTGTTACATCAATAATAGTATGCACTTCCTAATGATTTGTTTTCTTACGTTAACCAATCCTTCATAATATCTCATAGCAGTACAGATTATTATTAATTTATTATTATGTAAAATAGATTTACCAGAAAATTTGGGATCACATTTCTGTCCAGGACCAAGAGTTCTCTCATCTAAATAGTGTGCATGGCACTCTGGGAAATACTTCATGCCCAACTTATCTGCAAGATCATTAGCCATGGACGTCTTTCCAACAGCCAAGTTTCCATCAAGGACCACAATTTTGCTATTTGTATCGAACTTGTGCATGAACTTGTAACCGAATAAAAACGTCACAGGGGTCTCTGTCATCTTTGTTCGGACATGGATCTGTAGAGGAAACAGGAAAATTATTACCCTAAGTGGATGTAAACAGCTATGGCTTAATGGTGTTTGGGATAAAATCACACCTTTAAAATTAGTATTTAAGCTTCGGCAGAAGTTACAGAACAGTCAATATGTCAGAAAAACCATTGCAGTTGTACTGTAAACGCATACTGCGTTTTTAGAGAAAATGGATATGACCTTCACTTATAAGATTATTTATAGTTGATTAGACACACACTTATCAACACTAATTTGCCTTAATGATTTGCATAAGTTTTGTGTCATATTGATATTTGTTCAAGAAAGTTTGGCATTAAGTTAGACATGCATGCAGCTCCGAGACTAATAATCCCAATTCCTAAATGAGCACAAATTTTACCTAGCCTAGGCCTAGACCTAAGTAACAGCAACAATACTGTGTGGGTACCTGGCTATCAAGCATTGTACTATGCTGGAAAGCGATCTAGGTCATCTAGATCTAGAAGTTAGGCTAGGGCCTAGTACTAGGCTAACTATTTAACAATAGCCAAGGGTTAACCTGAAAGTTGCGTGTTCATGTCTCCTCTGTACACATATTTTACAAATACAAGCAAGAACTTGGATTCACTTAAGTTTGCCTTCAGTTATTGGCCTATGCCTACAGTGAGTAAGTTATGTCTAGGCCATAGCCTAGCCAGACAATTTTTGAACGTTAGGCTATGAATATCATAGAACTAGCGATGCACTAACCTGACTGTGCTCAACTAGTAGTTTGCTACATTTTGTGAGACTCTTTCCACTGTGAAGAGCTCTTAACACGTTCCGACAAGAAATCAAAGCCATGATGAAATTTCAATGACTTGAATAAGTTTTTATTTCAAGTTCTGTACTTCTGTCGGCTCTCCAGCATTCTGCCAAGAGTTGTGTTGCTGTTGAACGTCTACATATCAAAACTTGACGAGCGCCATCGAATTTAAAAGTCACGCTAACCCAGGACCCCCTTTATCGCGGTCTAATTGATATAGTTGCAGTTGGAAAAGCTGTCCATCTAAGAAATAAAGTTTCTTGTGAAATCTTTGAAAACAACGTTAGGTCTCTACAACAGCTTCCTGATAATTCGCTAAGCATTTGGTCAACCTTGGTCACAATGAAAAATCTTTGATCTCTTCTTGGAAAATCGTGATTCCTTCTCAGAGGTAACACTGTACACAGCAACCCTGGCCCTTCGTAGTCAACAAATTTATTTAAATTCCATAAAGAAGTTCGTTTTCTTTACCAGTGCTTTACACATGCTTACCTGTTTTCTTAAAGCAATTCTTGTGTGCCAGGATATCGTCACCCCTTTGCATTTGAATTGCTTTATCACATCATTACATATTTTCTGAGTTTTTTGTTATTCCAATGCTGGAATTTATATCATCGGCTTTCCGCAGGGGATTGATTAAATCCGCAAGTTTTCATTTGATTTAAAATTCCTTCTAATTACTTGTTCTGCTATATTTTCTGTGTTTTATCAAAATTTCCTTATGTAATTTCATGAATCCAATTAAATTAATTAAATAGCGAATGTAGAGACTTGCAAGAGATTTACAGAGTTAGAGATAGAGATCTGCAGTCAGAAGATACACAAATTATTTTTGCATCGACTCGTCTATTTTATTTCTCTCATTTTTAATATAAATATTTCGTTATGAAACCATCAACACCGGTGTATAATTAGAACCACTTTGTTGTCAAGGATACAAAGAAATGTCTACAACTGAGGAGACAAATTTGGCAAGAAAAATATGACTTTCTATTGGAAGAAATAATGTGACCCATCCTACAAAAATTATATAACGTGCTATGTGCAAGGAGCTTACTTTACTGTAAACTATATAATTAAAAAATATCTACCATGCAAAAGAAATATAGATATACAAAAACCAAATATAAATAAAGAGTTGAACTAATTACTGTTCAATGGCAAGTTATTACATTCCACTTTTTCCAGCGCTCACATAAGTAAAGTAGACGATGTACAGATAAATTTCAAATGGTAGATGATATAAATACCAATTTATCTAAATATGAAGTTACTTCATAAACTTGAAACCTATTAAACAATCTTATGTATCTGCATAAAAAATATGTTGTCAGAATTATTGGAGAAAATATTCAACAGATTGAAGATATTACTTTTCTTCACTCTCTCCGTTACGAAATAAAGCTACATTCGTTTCCAAACTCTTAGAACTTTAATATGCAGTCCTTCTAATTCTCCCATTTTTAACGCAATCTTTCTCACTCCCTCCGATTATATGTGCTAATCTCCGGATAGCTTTGATGTCCAACATTTTGCCCAACTTGCAATCAGAAATGGGTCACATGTATGTTTTTTACCTGCATTGGGTGCCTGGAGAAAATGCACTTCGTTTTTGGGGGAGCAGATTGTAAAATTTGCAGTATAATATAGTTAGGTAGCCTATATGAATGCAAAGGTGATGTTTATTACCAACCACCCTACCCCTACCCCCAACCCCCTAATGTCTCTATCTTTCAGGATGAACAATTGTAAAACACCCTTTCTAACACTGGTTGGCAGGTCTATATAATTCACTTATTAGTTTTTATGAGCTGATACACTCTGATAATTAAGTACTTTATGCCATGTTGCTCAAGCTTCATGTCTCTGATCTTAAAATAGACAAAAAACAATACTTTGGGTTGTATATTTGAAAAGAACTGATGGTTCAATTACAGTATGTCACTGCGCCCCCTATCCCCTCTCCCTGTTTGCACCTTTCATTTTCCTCAAGTATATATTATGCAATGAGAATACATTATTTTTTGTCAAATAGTTTAGCGGGCCCCTTAATTGATGCTGGGTCCAGGGCTGTAAGCCCGCCTAACCTCCCTCTCATTGGCTTATACAAGACTCATATCACAAAGTGCACTCAATTTAGTTCCACTGTTATTTCACAGTGAACTTAAATCTGATACTTTCACATCACAGTACACTGAAATCTGCTTACCATGCTGTCATTGCACAGTACACTAAATTCTACAAACTTTCATGCCAAGCATACTGCTTTATGCTCTCATCTCACAATATACTGTTATAGACTGTCATTTGATTAAAGTCTGTTACCCTGCCATTTCAAAGCATACTGAATTCTGTCAATATGCTTTTAATTTCACTGCAATCTGTGACACTCGCCATTTCAAAAGCATACCAAACTTTTGTTTACGCTTTCATTTCAGTCTGTTCTGTTGCCGTCTCATTTTTGTAAACTGTAACTTTCTCTTCGTCTGCCGCCAGCAGTTCCTTGTGGAAACGCCGCATGTGGTTTCTTCGACTGGTGCAGAACGCAAACCGCTCTTCGCAGTAGATACACTTGTACGGTCTCTCGCCGGTGTGAATCCGCTCGTGTTTGACTAACTGCATTTTGTCCCGAAAGGCCTTTCCGCAGAATGAACACATGAAGGGCCTCTCACCTGTGTGCTTCAGCTCGTGGTTTCGGCACTGTTTGATATCCCGGAACAGCTCGCCGCAATGTTTGCACTTGTAAGGCTTCTCGCCGGTGTGGAGGCGTAAATGCCGCTTGAGGGAGGAGCTGTGTCTGAAAGGTCGGTTGCAGTATTGGCATTTGTGCGGCACTTCTCCCGTGTGGAGGAGGTGGTGAGTTCTACGGGCTGTGATACTACCCAGCTTGAGATCACAGTAGGCGCACTGATACGGCTTTTCTCCCGTGTGGCACCGCTCGTGTACATCCCTCGAAGGCTTCGTCTTGAAACGCTTCTCGCAGTAACGGCACTGGAATTCCCGGGTCGCCGAATGGGTCTGTTCGTGCTTCTTCGCGCTGACTAAGGTCTTGAAAGCCTTATCGCAAAACTGACATTGGAAAGGAGTGCCCTCGGTGTGGATGAGTTCGTGCTTGTTGACGTCGGTCGTGGTTCTGAAGGTCTTTCCGCATTTCGTGCACATGAACGGTCTGTCCGAACCGTGAGTGTCTAAATGTGCTTTGTAAACCTTGAACTTGGCGTACTGTTTGCCGCAGAATTTGCAGCGGTAAGGTTTCAATAAGCCGCAGGTTATTTCATGATCTCTCAGAGCTGCCGTGAAAGAGAACAGCTTATCGCAGAGCTGACATTTGTATGGCTTCCCAGAATGCAACAGCTCGTGGTCTGTGCACTCTGGTTGACTTGCGAACTTCATGTCGCAATGCTGACAGCCAAACGCCAAATCTTTCGTGTGTACGTATTCATGGTCGGTTCGCCTCGAGGTGCGATCGAAACACTCGTCACAGTATCTACAACGATAAGGCCTCTCTCCTGTGTGGCTCACCTCATGCACCATGTAATGTTCGGCATTCGGGAATCTCTGCTCGCAGAAACGGCATTTGATGGACCATTCATCCATGTGCTTCCGTTCGTGTACCTTGCGATTTCCCTCGGCATAGAGCACCTTATCGCAGAAGTGGCACGGGTACAGGGTTCTGGCGGGTCTGATGGTTTGCAGTGTACTACTGTTGCCCGAAACATTCTTCTGCTCAGCTGTGATCAGAAACAGAAACAAAGACTTGAATAGGAGGCAGAGCACGACAGGGATGATGAAGAAGAGATAATTAATCCATTGAGCAGACACTTGCTGGTGTAGATGTCAGATACGGCAAGCGGTGTTATCACTCATATGACTCGTGAGTTTTCCCATAGAGTTTATCACAGTGCCTAGCATTCCCCATACAGTAATTACAGTGACTAGTTTTCCCCCATAGTTATCACAGTGCCGAGTTTCCCCCATAGAGTTATTACAGTGCCCAGTGTTCCCCCATAGAGTTATGAAGTGCAGAGTTTTCCGTCATATAGTTATTACAGTGCCTAGTTTTTCCCCATAGAGTTATGACAGTGCCTTGTTTTCCCCATACAGTAATTACAGTGCCTAGTTTCCCCATACAGTTGTTACAGTGATAAGTGTCCCCATACAGTTATTACAGTGCCTAGTTTCCCCCATACAGTAATTACAGTACCTAGTTTCCCCATACAGTTGTTACAGTGCTAAGTGTCCCCATACAGTAATTACAGTGCCTAGTTTCCCCATACAGTTGTTACAGTGCTGAGTTTCCCCCCCCCCATACAGTTATTACAGTGCCTAGTTTTCCCTATAGAGATTATTACAGTGCCGAGTTTTCCCCATAGAGTTATTACAGTGCCCAAGTTTCCCCAACAGAGTTATTACAGTGGCGATTCTTTCCCATACTATATGTTGCCATGTTGGATGTGTTGTGTCTAAACGTAATAGTAATTACCTACTTTGCCATCAGCGTTATTGCCATTGCGGACTTTGCAATCCGTGGTCCCCATCACAATTTTTGCAAGGTCGGTAAGAGTGACTCCCTAGTTTACCCTTTTGGGAAACCAAAAGATAAGTCTAATTAAAAGACTCAATTGAAAGATATGGAAGCTTTGACAGGTTCACTGTTCACATGTTCCTCATATCTTATGAGCCTCTTCAAGGAAAAATTAAATCTTTACAATAATCCCTCACCTGTACTTTTCACATCGGCAGATGGATCACCCTCACTTGTCCCTTCAACTTCTGGACAAAATTCATCACTGCTACGCTCCGGCTGGTACAGAGCTTCCCCGTTGCCTGCCATCCTGGACCACTCCTCCCGATGCTGTTTCATGTGAGCACCGTAATCCTGAGATCTTGAGAAAACTTGCGAACAATATTCGCAGTGGTACCGCTTCTCCGTCGAGTGGAATTTCTCCTCGTGCTTGTGGCGCCAAGAGGAGGTAGTAAAACGATCCCCACAGAAGGAACACTGGTAGGGCTTTTCACCCGTGTGGACCCTCTCATGCGACCGTCGGTGCGATGACTGGAAAAATTTCTTATCGCAGAAGGAGCAAGTGAAGGGTTTTTCCCCGGTATGGATTCTCTCGTGAGTTTTAAGCATCGAAGTATCTGAGAATGCTTTCGGGCAGTAACTGCATTTGTGAGGCTTTTCACCGGTGTGAATCCGTTCGTGATACTTTCTGCTTGTTTTGGACGATAGCTGTTTACCGCAATATCGGCAGCACAGAGAATCGATATCCAGTTTAGCGGTCGCCTCTTGAACGAGCCTCTCTTCTGATAACCCCGTTCCTTCCTCTGTGGCTTCTTTATCTGGATTAAGCTCCACCCCTTCTTGCAAGGGGACAGCTCTACTCCACGACGATGAATCAGATGTCCTGTTCGGAGAGCACTCGTCTTCCGGAACACCGATGCTCTTAACGATAGCCTCAGCAGGAGATGGCATCTGATAAGTATCGTCACTTTCAGTGGGTGTCACGTTTAGGCAAGCATCTGAGAGAGGGAAAGAAAATCGAAAGATTGGGAAATTGTCAAAGTCTTGCAACGATTCCCAATTTCCACATATGATTTTAAAGTTTCCAGGCATCACAGCAAAAATAAAGTAACAAGAAACATAGCTCTTGCTTTTATTGTTACCCGACGCTCTGTCGTATTCTATAATTTAGGGTAGTTTATGGCAATAAACATCTCATCGGGGACTGCTGCTGACATATAACTATAGAGTCATCAAGAAATGACATCTAACCTTTACATTTGCACTAACCTTTACATTTGCACTTTTTGAAATATTAAGAAGAAACATCATTTTGTCACACAAATATTAAACATAGCTTTTAAAGATATAGTTATGTATGAATAAAAGCTACTAAAACATTGTACCTCATATATATAATAAAAACTACAAATGCAACCAACCGGAGTGGTGTTCCCCTGTTAAATGAGAACAGCATTTTGCAAAGTGACAGTACAAAACGGTAGTTTTATAAAAGGGATTTTGATATGCTCCTTACCACCTTGAGATACCCCTGGCAGTCTTTCATCATGTTCCTTGTTATTTGATACTCTGTATTCACTGGTAACGGGTGACTCTTTCCTCGTGGCACCATCTCCAGAAATGCTTCTTCCAGTCTCCTCCTCCACCTGAAGATGCCCTTCCACATCTACAGCAAAGCCAAGATCCACTGGTTCATCCGTTAACGTCATCTTCCTTGACTCACACCGGTCGATACAATGGTGAATTTGCTCGTGCTCCCCACGGACGTGCTGACTGTGGAATTGCTTGTGACACACTCGGCATTGAAGTAGATGGTCAGTGTACGCGTGCCACTTCAGCGTCGATTCTGTCACAAACGATTTTGAGCAATACAGGCATCTATATGGCGACACATGCCTATGAGTATATTCATGAGTCGCTAGGCGACTGTGAGACGAGAATTCTTTACCACAAAACTTGCAGGAGTTCGTAACTGGTGCATTTTTCTCTGCAGATGAGCTCGGCGAAGCGACCCCCTTCGATTCATCTCCTGATACTTTGCTGCTGACAGTACTACTCTCTTCTAAGATATTTCTCAATATCAAGTTTTCCTCTTCGTCTTTAGATGGCTCTTTAGTTTCTTTCCTAACCTCAACATTCGCCTCCCTCAGAGCGGTACTTTCCTCGCCTCTCAAGTCGCAAGGTAAATGCTTCTTTTCGTGTACCTTTCGAAGTCTGACATTTTTGAAGATTTTATAGCAAAATTGGCATCTTATTATTTTCTGATCAGAGTGGCTGCTTTCTTCATGTTCCTTCCTGTCCCTACCGGTCTCAGAGAAGTTGTCACAGAAGCGACACTGGTATGGTCCCCGATGGGGATGGGTTTTCTCGTGCTGCTCACAACTGGAAGCACTCGCGAAACTTTTATCACATGTCTCGCAAGCGAATCGCTTCTCGACGATGTGAACCTTTAGGTGATCTTTGAGAAGGGACTTGCTGACAAATTCTCTTGGGCAAAGTTGACAACGGTGTGGCTTTACCTCTGAGAGGGTACATCTGTGGACCCACTTCCCGAAAGTGGTGGAAAGACTGTCGCCACATATTTGGCAGCGAATTGAGAGCATGCTTGATACTTTTGAAGTGGAGGATTCTGAAAGTTGAAAGAGAACATTTATAAAAATTGAGTACACTGAGGGTAAAGTGTCCTGTTTGAATCTCAAATATAGAAGCAGATGTCAATCTTCTCTACTTCCAGGGATGTGCTCAGGAATATATTTGAGTGCCGGGCAGATTGTGCGGTAGTGTGATCCACACCCTGGGAGAGGGATCTCATGGGTGGGGTACCCCC
>JAAAKB020201849.1:0-11700 GCA_010014835.2 Apostichopus leukothele | reverse complement strand
TATTGTTTACACCATAATACTATTCAACTTTTCATATTTTTTGTCTTTCTGTTATACTAAGGTGTCGTAATTAACGTCTGTAATATGGGCTAGCGTTAAAAATAATCGGCGATACAATCAATTCGACTTCGAAACTGAATGACTATTCTCATAGCAGATGGGTTGTTCACATTAACGTATGAACAAAGCAACAGACATAATCATAGTGAATTTACCGATAGAGGAAGAAAATCTTTTCTTAAATGAACATTTATTCCAAACAGTGTTCCTTAGTAGAGAGAAAGCAGATTATAAAAATAGATATTATGTGCACCATGAGAATCTTGTAGTTATACAAAAGGGTACAAACACCAAAACCACACGCATCCCCACTTTGAGAGCCATTTTGCTTATGGTCACAGCAAATACCATTGCTCAATAGACGTTTCATTATAGATGACCAAGGAGGGAAAGGGGAACAAAACAAGTCCGGGAAGGGAAAATGAGGGGTTAAGAGAGGAACCACATGCGCGCTTTGCTGCAAAATGAAGATCAAAAGAACAAGGCTGTATCGACCGGACGTCGCTTTTTAATATATTTCTACTATTGAAAACCTGTTTTCAATTTAATTGTTTGAATATATTTTTTCTCACTGACTAACTGAAGAATCATCCTGATAGCAAAGCATTTATGACTCCAGGCAACATCATGGAAACCTATGACGTTAGCGATCAAAAGAAGCAAACTAAATACGAAATTATGAGCATATTATATCAGTTAGATATTAATATAGACATTCTCCATCTCATTTGAATTAGTTTTATATTTTTGCTTAAATATTTGCTGGTGATACACGAAAACGATTTCCAAAGCCAGAAAACGAATAGGCTGTGTAAACAGAAGGGGTCCGAAGGGTAATTACAAATTGGTATGGATGCTCTTTACTTTATGTAAATATATATTTCCGTTATTTGAGTTCACAAAGATAAAGTGTTTATCTCTAACTAAGACTTATTAGTCACTTTATATATATATTTTAAAAAAGAACACTCGTTTGACATATTGTTGCATATAGTTTGTTTAAATTTCATGAAAAATAGAGAACTGGTAAACTTGATCGCCACTAACTGTAGGTATAGGTAACATCTTCACAAGTGAAATGACAATGGAATTCATAGGTTACGTGTTGCAAGTTCTTTCCAGTCATTAACATGTACTGTTAGCCATTGTGAAATTTGATTTCAATTTGAAATATAATGATCAGTTTTATGTGATACATTATAAGACACGTAATTATCCATTAATCGAGGAAGGGAGGGCTTGGCAATGTTGTTAATCATTGCCCTTTTATGCTTGTCTAATTATAATTTTACTAATATAATAACAGTCCTTCAAGTGTTCAAGAAAACATCTTTTTATACTCCATATGTAAATTATAATAATAAAGTAATATCGTGATCAACTCGTAGAGGGAAAGTTATAACTACTACTAAGGGAACCGAGGCAAACGTTTAGAATTCGCGATTGTGAGCCAACTTATTAAAACAAAATGCATTTATCTGTCAGACTTCATCATTTTAACTAACCTATCATTGTTACTAACTTTGATATTACTCCAGTTTGTATCAATGATTCAATACAACAACAGTGCGTTTCTTGACATGACCCTATAAAGCTTTGGTATAGTGGCATTGGGACTTGTCGCGACTCTTCGAATTATTTACAGCGTCGCCACAAAATAGGAATTATGCTTGTCTTCCTTTTTGGAATATAAAACGAGAACTAACCAGATTGCGTTAATTCCTGACATCTTTCATGACTGTGCAGATTTTTTGCTATGAGAGTCGTAAGTTTTCGTCACTTGCAACAAACCTCTTGACTCAGTAGCAAACAAAGTTTTAAGTGTTGCTCATGGGAGCTCTAGAGGGAACTAAACTTATCTCAATTGACCCTGCTTTGCTACCACATGTACTTCCGTTCATGCTCTTAAACATGCAAGCCAAAGAAAACCAGATTCTGATTGATAGCAAATTAATAAAAATGTTGTCCTACTGCTTTTGGCATTTTTTATTTGGAAGGAAAAACCAAACAGACATGCTCAGAAGACATGTATAGAAGCACATGTGCATTTTGTGGTACTTTTGGATTGAAATACTAGATTATGCGTAAAAATTAGAGTGAAATCAACAATTTCTACACACCAAAGCAACTTCTTTGATCCAAATTTGGAACTTCTAGCATTTAAAATAAAATAAATCTACATTTTACTTAAGATAGCATAAAGGAGTGCAACATTTCCTCAAGTGACCAATTGTTGTACCACGTGTATATTCCATTCATTCTCTTTAATGTGCAATCCACAGAAACAGATCCTGATTTATAACATATCAAAAAAGTTGTTCTCCTGCTGCTTCTCGGCCCTTTTCCTGAAGGAGAACACCCGGGCGGATTGAAATAGGCTCTAATAGGAGAATGCCACCTTATATAACATACTTTATTGTTAAATTCCAAAATGATACTTTTTTGTAGTCGTCACAATAAAAACAACAACAGCATTCTAAGCATTTATCATTTTAGGTCCGTCAAGATGTATTTCAGAGATTTCAATATACGCAGTACACAGTGTGTTATGCAGATATGGGCCATAATGTGTACGCAACAACCAAGTCTAAGTCTGCAACAAAACCTCTACTCACCAATTTTGATAAGCTGGACCCCTCTGGGTGCATTTATTATTATTCTTGGTTTTAATGGTATCCCTGGTCACAGTGGACATGATCTGGCTTGTCCTATCTGCAAAAATGTCATCCAGAGAAGGATCAACGGGACGGGCTTTTTCGACTCTGAAAATTTATGAAAAGCACCTTGTTAAGCTCAGCTGATTCCTCCCAAATTGACCTTCAGTACAAACCCTAATGATTTCCTGAACTGTTTAGAACATGTTAGATTGATATTATATGCCAATCCAGTGCAACTGCAAAGTTGCTAAGAAAATAAGAAGATATTTGAAGTTGTTATCTGCCAAAGCTGCCTCATCGGGATTTTTAAACCACAGCCTCATTGTAAAACTATGTACAATATTCTAAAAGAACGCTTACTGAATTACTATCTAGATACTACTGGATACACTGTTCACCTCGAAAGCATATCAAGTCCGATTATAGGTTTTGCATAGGTTGTGACTTTGTTTTTAAGTTATTGGTGAAGAGATGTGAGGAGTGTTGGGGACATGCTTCATTATAAAATATCTAAATGTGTTCCTTGGCAAACAACAACAATGACAAATTACCTTATTCTCCATTGATGGCAAGCACTGGTTCCTGTAGTTACTTTAGTAGATCTCCCATGGACGCATCAGGATATCTCTTTCTGCTGTCAGAGTTGTTTGGTTTGGTATGTGCTGTGACCTACGTGGAGACCATTGATAGCACACCCATTCGTAGTCTATATATGGGACTGCTGTGAACTTAGCACATCAACTTTCTCTAACAATTTACAAACAACAGACATTTAGTCACAGTAAGTAGGTTGAAAAATCCTTGATGAACATATGCAGGAGCAGAAAATGGCATACCTCAGTAGATTATGTGTAGGGGCCACAAACCGTTATTGTTAACTGGCGCCACCATTTTCATGTCTGAACTGAGGGTACATGGGATTTTTCATAATTGGTTGACGTCTATGTGTGCCGAAGCAGCCATGTTGGTTAACACTAAAAACACTGCTTTATTCCTCTGTACCCCTATTTTCCCCCGACACAGATATGTTTTTGTTAAGAATCACTTTGTAAGAAGGTAAATTTTACATAGATCAAAATAAGGTATCTATGTGGTCGTATCATTAACGAGTGGACTCGAACTCAATCCTTTTCGGCAGTTGTTTTATTTACGTTCGTGTTCTGGCCTTTACATATAGAGATTTCGCATAGGAAGGGGTTTTGCGATATGTTGTTTATACATAGTCTATGGGTATAGATTTTGACCGTATTATTGGTACTGTGTATTCGTTAGTGGACAGGATTTATTATGGTCAAAAGCTAATGGTTTTAAGCTGTTGTATTATGATTAAGATTTACGAGACAGCCATTATTATTTTAAACTCCTAGAATCAGTTTAATTGGTCACAAAACTCATGGTGAATTATTATGACATGCATGATTATCAACCGTTGTTAAGTCTTGAAAGGGATACTGATTCCTGTGTTGGCATTTGTAGTGTCACAAGTCATGTTATTGGTGTGAGCCATGTTGGGATATCCCATATATTCAGAAGGAGTGTTTCTCTTTTTTAACTAACTTAAATGACTTATGTTAAGTCCCAGTTTACTATCGCGTTATACAGTTTGATGTTGATCTGAATACATGTGTGCCGAAGCAGCCATGTTGGTTAACACTAAAAACACTGTTTTCTTCCTCTGTACCCCTATTTCCCCCCGAAACAGATAAAGCATAGGCCCTGGGGCCTAACAAGAAGGACCGACCCGGAATCAGCCTGACCGGGGCAACATATTTACTAAATATGACTCAAAACATTCTCTGTGCAAGTTATTGATATTCAACAGCCACTCCACGTAGGATATAGACCTCATACAACGTAATGCTATAGCTGGTTTAGACTTTGTCTAGACTACTACGTTAACAACTAACATAGTCGTTATGGCCTCGAGGCCTAACTAACATGATAGGTGTTGCATGCATTGAACGTATATTTTGCCCTTAGTGTAACAGCAGTTTCTTCCATTCTTAGCAAATGTTACATATTATTACCATGTACTTTACGTACGCACAGATGTCAAGTTTCACTGAACTTAGTCTTCACGTAAGACGATTTGGAGGGATTTATTATTTCGTGCATTTGGCAACTGCTATGTAGGTTGAAGAGAAGAACTTTGTCAGGTAAAAGCTTAATGACAAAATGCTTATTGGGAACTAACAATTAATCAGACATGCTATATTATGAATGTCACCTTTCAACGTTGAAATGTTGCGCAAGTCGCTGTGCGTCTGGATAAGTACACTTTTCATAATGATGCTGTACTTTGCACTTTGCTTTATGGGTCAGAAATGCCGCCCACTAACGGTATTGTAAATTTTCCACCTGTACTTGTATAGCTGTAAGCTTTAGAGCTGGAATACGATAATACATCCTAGTATGACATTTGAAGTTCAGTTTTTTCAACATGCATTGTGTGTTCTCTGTTTCTGTGTACTACTTGTACTGAGAAGCCATAGTGATACTATAATACCAATACATTCGCACAGTAACTCTTGTTTGTTATGCCTTATATGTAAAATATGTTTGCTCATATTCACACAATAAGTTCGTATTATTTGATTTACATTTATCGTCATAATTATAAGGATGACAAAGCAAATGGAAGACTATCGTTGTGCGTTAGTTGACGTGGCCCAAGAACTGACTGAAGACGAGATCCAGAAGATGACCTTCAAATTGGATATCCCTCGCAGTGATCGTTCAAAAATAAAAAGTGGAGTACAACTTGTCGACACGTTAGAGAAGATTGGATTTGTTACTTGTGACAATGTTGATAAGTTTCTTAAATTACTAGCGGATGGTCAGAATATGGTGGCTCATGGAAAGCTGCTTGATTACAAGAAGACTTATTTATCAGGTAATTCATATATATTCCGATGCTAAAATGACAGGTTTACGGGCAATATTTTAATGAATCAATATTTCCAAAAGTATATTCTTGAGTTATCCTTAAGAATCAAAAAGCTTGATGAAAATGATTGAATAAATAATTCATTTATTGTGATACTAGTTAAAAGATTATTTCCCCGCGTTAGTGTTATCTTTTCATCACTGTGTATAAAATCATCATGAAATAATCAAAACTTTATTACAAACAAACACCTAAATCACAATCCTTATTTTTCGGTTGTTTAGAGTTTCTACTTCGAGTTTTGATGACCGGAAAAAAATCATTACAAAGACGTACATCTGAAACAGTTACTTAAACAAATAAAGGATTAAAACTAGCACATCTGGTGTAAATTTTAACAACCTTTCCAAGATGGCTAAGGGACAACACCCCGTGTGTTATTATCTGATAAACTGAATTCATTTCTAAATTCTTATTCAATGCAAAGTATTCATCCTCTTGATCGATGAACCAACTACCAACGATTTTTTTTCAGATGACAACAATCATGCTCCACATGCCCCAAAAGATGTCTCGGATAGCCACAGTAACGTCTCAAGTGATTCGATTGATTCTCCAGATATACCAGCAGGTAACTACAGAAAATCATTATTTTATTCTAGTAGGTTTATGATAATGGATGTATAATTTAGAATACTTTAATTAATCAGGGATAGAAATATCGTTTAAACAATATATATAAACATAACATTGGTGATGTAGTTACTGTTAGAAAACGTTATAAGATACATTCGAAGTAGCCGTAAACATGGAGTCTTTCCAGAGATAAAATATAAAAAAGGAAAAAGGAAATGAAAAAAAGGATTTGACATATACAGAACTTTTCTAAAATTCCTTCACGCAATTACCAGATTAAATAATGCTCTATTCCGTCATAAACTATTGACACATTTTGCTTATTACTAACAGGTCCAGTCAAAAGATGCCAAAAACATCCAAAATATGAAATGGACAAATGCTGCGTGAAATGTGCGGTTGTAACATGTGTAGAATGTGCACTTAACGATCACAAAGCTCAACCATGTGACGTCATCCCGCTGGAGGATATTCCCAAAACTTTGAAGACACAACAATGCCACGTAGACGATGCATGGCAATCATTTGTTCAGCTACGAAACAGCGTTACCAACATGTACAAGGAACAGAAACAACTCGAAGAGGACGTGCGAGATTTGATAAGGGAGGACATAGAGTCCAGTGCCGCAGAAGCTATTAAGAAAATCGAAAACAATCGGAAAAGTTTGCTGCAAGATGTTTATGAACAGGGTATTACAGAATCAGATGCGTTTTCAAGAAAGATGAAGAAGATCAAAGATGAATACACAACTTTGGAGGAACAGAAAAAAGCCAATATGAACAGAAAATTCGAGGATCTAGACAAACTGCAAAAAGTTAATGATACCTTAGAAAAAATCAGCGGTGTCTCTGCTAGATTTGGTAGAATGCTATCTCTTGAAGATAAACAAATTGATTTTTCTTCGACGAAAGTTGAAAATGATGGCACCTTCTGCAAAGTCACTAACGGTAAACTTGTCGGCGGTGTCATGATCAAGAAAAATCAATGTGTTCATCTACTTGATCAACGGTCTCAAGGTAAAGGTGTTCTATTTACCTGCTTTGATCCCAATGATTCGCAAAAGGAATATTGGAAATACTTGTATCAAATTAACGATCAAATATCTCCAATTGTTTTGTCTAATCGAGCAATGTATCATGATAATCACTTCAGATTGTTGTTTGCTGCTGGAGGAACGGCATACTTTGTTGATTTTATCCCGTCTAGGGAAGGTCTGTACGAGGGTGTCAAGAATGTGGAGCTCCTTAAAATCAATGCTGTTGTAACAGGTTCTTGGATTACTTCTATATACGCCCACCACAATACCAACCATTACCGTAGTGAGTTTATAATATCACTCAGCGGATGCAACGTCCTTCATCGGTGTAATTTGGTTCATAAAGGATCCTTCGCTGAGATCAATATTTCCCCGTTGATTTCCTCAACACATAGTGGTCTAAACTCAATCACTTACAATGAAACGATGTTTGCAATAGTTATTCAGGGATCAAATGAAGTCATAATGTTCACAAACGATGGCATAGTTAAACGTTGTGGTACATTAAGCCCTCCTGCCGGTTCAACGGTACTGATGCCTGTTTCTGTCTTTTGGACGGGAGCGAGATGGTTGGTTATCTGGATGAGCACAGAAACCAAAGGGTCTTGGTGGGTAATGATGTACAAACCAAAAGAAGATCGAATGGAGGAGGTATATCGAGGTGTCGTAACCAGCATTTTGGATGTACCAGTAAGCATTACTAACAGTGAAAGAAATGTTGTAGTAAGCCTTGCAAATACCTCCACTGTTATATTTAAATTTTGAATATTGCCACAAAGGGCTGGGTCTTTTCTAACGTAATAACTTGAGACGGGGCCGTTGTCCCCAGTCCAATTCACATGCCCCAGTTAGATCACTTGTCCCTACCTAGTAGGACTCTTTAGCCATGCCAGTTTGTTAAAAGATTGCGAGGAATCCTCATTGTTATTCTATTGTGTACCACATTGCCCGATTCCAAATTCCAAATCCCTCAGCATAACAAAATACGGCCAAACATTAACACACCATGGCTGTGCATTGTTGGGGCAGAAAGTTAAAACATTTCTGAATTGTATGAACACTGTTATTGTTAAGGTTATTTTGTGCTTAAAATATACTTTATGTGCTTGACAACACTTGGAGTAAGGTTAGCATTCTACCTGTGCCGACGTACCATTGTTATGTTGGTCCCTTTTTGAGAAATGACACCCACCCCACTCAAAATGTCTTAAAAAGTCCCTGGTTTTCTTTCTGTGCTATCTACCTATCGTAACGTGTTATAAGGCTCACTCGGGATCAATTAAAGGACGACTTCATTTAATCATTAAGACTGACACGGGATTTGCAAGGCATAACCACTGAGAAGGCACAAGGAATACTTCCAGTGCCTATCATGACAACATTTTGAAGACGTCTACAATATATATCTACTTATACCGATGGAATTGTGTCGTGTGTATACAAATGTAAAAGATTTACACGGCCACTACTAAGAAAATGGTGACAAAACCATTTGCTATTGTGCATTTTGTGTTGCGAGTCTATTGCAGAGATGTTGAGTAAAAATACACTTAAGCTTTTCCTGAGGTTGACCCTAATTCTCATTTCTATTCGTGTGACATTTATTTTAATTTGCTTCCGGAGTTCAAATAGGCCTACTACAAAATATGTCAGTGATCGGTATTTATACACGTTTTATAATCATTTTGTCTGTAGTATTACAAATACATTAAAACCACCGACGCTTTACCTCACCAAATGAATAAATTTTGTATCCTCTATTTGAAGATTAATCTTACATTGTGCCTAATAGAGGTATGGAAGCCATGAACATGTCCCATGCTTAAAGCCCTGTATCTCAATTATTTAGCTATGTGTAGCTGTATGCAATAAAATCGCGAAATCACAAGCATGAATAAACCCTTAATGTGATTATAGGCACATTATCAGCCGTCAACCCCCCCCCCCCCACCTCCCTCAGCGTTCATTTTTGTTATACTTTTCTAAGATGTATGCCGATTCCTTGTAAACCATAAATATTGAATAAATCATTTCACTAGTCTGCATTCCATGAACAGAAATAGCTCGTCAATGATCCCCGCCAATAACACTTGCTATAGCATTTTCTTTTACCATGGATATAGATTAGACACGAACATTTCTATGTCTGTTTCCAGAAAACGATGTGTACTAAAGGTGTGTACTTAATATGAATCATGGAAGTGACATAGGCCGACGAAGCACAGGGAAGTCAGAACTATAATTAATGAAACAAATTTTTATTTGTAAAGTATTTTGGAACGAGACTAGTTTATTTATCCGTTGCTTTCAGACTGACATTTTCTTGGATCTGAAATGAGAATATCGTTATATTAGCTTGATTGCTCATAATTCATTGCTTATGATTGCAGCAACTAAAGACAATCTTCAATAGCTTTATAAAGGTTAATTGATGTTTATGTAAATATTATTTTCGATTATAAGGTCTCATCGCTTGAACACTTTTACATATCAGTGTTAATCATATTAAAATGAATACAAAGTTTATTAAGAATGTCCTCCTTCTCTATTTAAAATAACTAAAATGACATTCTAATTAAATGTCACGTGAAAGATTTTTGTATAATTAATATCAAAACGTTGTTTGAATCAATAGATAATTCTTCTTTATACTGCTGAATATTTCGTTGTTCCATTTGATGTCGACATATTCTCTAGACAAGTGTACTTCGAACATTCTTTGTTCTTATGAAACCTATTATGTGGTATAGATTGTCTGGGTAGGAATATACTGGATACACTACATGAAATAAACAAATGACAAATATGTGAAACAAACTGCATATGTCGAGTTTAGCGAGTTATACTATATTGAACAACCAGAGTCATGTAAAACGACAATAACAATTAACACAACATTTGAAAGTGAAGCAGGCCTCCAGTTGTGCTTATGGGAATAACCTCATGTTTGTACATAGGTTGAGGGCCTATGGAAAGCTTTATATTATTGCCTAGGCATGGCTAGGCTAGGTAAAAGTGTTTAATTCATTTTGAAAGAGTATGGGTGGAAAATGCAGCCAGTTACTCTGAGATTGGTAGATAACAGTACAATATCTATAACTATGGTATTAGGTGTTAGAATTTACAATTAACATATATAAGCCAATACCTTTTGGATTAACACAAGAGTAAAACATTATGTTTGAATCTTTCATGATGATCACTGATCGTCACAGTGACAATTGCACGCACTGGAATCATTGCCGCCATATTGGAAAACATATTTTGCCTGTTTAATTTCGATACTTGCTTTCAGTTTACAATAACTCGTGTTTAACCTATTCACCCTGCATTTTAAAAAAAAATCAAGGGAAATCCCTGCCATTAGTGTTGTTTTTTGAAATAAAATACTTAAGAAGAGAAACTGCTTATCATAAGCTATAATGATCGACAACTTATTATGTTTGACAACGAAGCTTTGTCACGGCAATACATCTCTCTTAGAACAGTATTGATGACTCTAGGCAACAAAATTACTGTTAATAAATCATGATGAAAATTTGAAATGCTATACTGATGTTATTGTACCATTCTGAATTTAAGATATTAGTTACAGGAAACCTGATATTCTGCATTGATGCTACATAAGACCCCGACTGCTAAGTTGGAATTGTCCAAACAAATAAATAAAATACACACTTGTTTGACCTTCGTGGAAAATGAAAATGCGTGAATAATGGCGTCAATTTAAAAGGTCAGCAAAGGTTTTGACGTGCTTTTCACTTTGTTTCTTCTGTTGACACGATGTAGAGTCTAGCGGTGCAACCACCATGTTTAAGTTACGGGATATTAACATATTAATACCTGACAGGGGTCTAAGAAGCATGGGTTTCCTCCACTTTGAAACATAAAATTAATAAATTGAGGGTTCTAAGATGCAATGTGCTTTATTTTGCAAATTTTGAAACAATTTGTAACCATGCAGAGCAATATAAAAGGTACACGTTTTGAAACAATGGTGAAGAAAGCTTTGAAGGGAATAATCCAATTTTCATTCTCGATTCATATTCAAACGTGATAACGATAACGATAGAACGAACTTATATTTGTTCTTACCTATCCATAGTTTTTCGATCCTATTTTCGATTTTTAATATCACGTCTATTGTTTCAAGCTATGAACATCTCATTTTCGAAAATCAGAATCTTTCACAAAAGCAAACAAAAGGAAATTGTGATAGTCCTTGACTCTTTTCAACTTTTTTTGCTATGATAGCTTTGTTCTCATTTCAATTGTATCGGAAGTAAGGTTTTTACGATATCACTTCCTTGCTCTAGTACAGTACTGATATTTTACAAGCTAGAGCCTCCATTTTCCCTGGTCTCTGTCATCACGCATTCAAATTTAATATCAGGATTGTTTCCAGAGTCGTTTAAAGGTCGTT
>JAAAKB020201739.1:0-11700 GCA_010014835.2 Apostichopus leukothele | reverse complement strand
ATATGTACCATTCCTGCCACATTCTGGATTGTATCAAATTAAATTGTCGTGCAGTCATTGGTTAGACAGTATGCAAGGTACATTGGCTTCTGACGGGCATCCCAGCGACCCATTCCCCGCCCTCCCCCCATTCGCCACCAACAAATAAATGACTCTATTGGAACTGCCGCCAACCAAGACCTGAATGGTTCAATTGGTACAGCGCAGGGCTTGGGGCCCTGGGGTCATTGAATCCAATTCTGATCCATCCATCAATTTCTTTGCTCTTTTCCAATGCCTCTTTGCTTTAATTATTTAATTAGTATCACTATGGTCAGTTACTTTACATTCAATAATGAACATCTTCTTACCTTCCAAGACTGGAGGTGGTTGTGTTATCCCTTGGTATTCCATATCCATGGTGAGAGGATCAAAGGGTGAGTATGGAGGTGCTCTGAGGGGAACGGTCCCGACCACCACAGGGAGATGAAGGTAAAGATTCATTGCACCAGTAATATCTAAACAAATCTGTAACAATAAGAGACATAACAGAACATGAGAAGAAAGTTACATTCTCTGTCAATTTGGATAGATGATAATTATCGTCAGCATTGGGTACTGCACACAATAAAATACATGTAAAAGATTTAGCCCTGGGATTGGTGACTGGGGAAGACTAGGGGCGGACTAGGGGAGGACTAGGGGAAGACTAGAGGACTACAGAAAGACTAGTGGAATACTAGGGGAGGATGACAGAAATACTAGGGCAAGACTAGGGGAAGACTAGGTGAGGACTACGGAAATACTGGGGGAAGATAACAGAAAGACTAGGGAAATACTAGGGAAGGAATACAGAAAGACTAGGGCAAGACTAGGGGAAGACTAGGAGAGGACTACAGAAAGATTAGGGGAAGACTAGGGGGACTACAGAAAGATAAGGGGGAGGACTACAAAAAGACTAGGGGAAGACTAGGGAGGGACGAGGGCAGGACTATAGAAAGACTGGGGGAAGATTAGGGGAAGACTAGGAGAGGATGTGAAGGCTGAAGGATACTGGAAGAAGCTTAAGGAGACAGGAGAAGTGGAGGATGCAGCAGATGATACTGGGTAAAGCCAGAGGAGACACAGTCAGGTAGGGGGGCAGCAGAAGTGGGAAATTCCTGCAGAGAAAAGCAATTACCATAACAAAACCAACAGATTCAACAAATATTTTAATTGTTACCCCACAGACCTCCTCTTCAGCCTCTTTACCCTAACTCCTACCAATGCATAAATCCCCCCCCCCAACATCACAGCCTAGTCTGTAGCTACAAGGCACACAAATTTAGGGCAACTTTTCCCACACTAGTTTGCGAGTAAACAGTTTTGGAAGTTTCCAAAAATGGTGACTTTCAGGTGAACTACCGATTAATAAGTTGAAAGATTTTGCACAATTAACTGATACTCTGACTTTGAGATTTTTGGCTCAAGACTGATTTCAGAGACAGCTTACATACAGTTAGTATCTTGCTTGTAACATATTCAAACATATTCAAAACTTCGAAAAGAAAACCGAAAGCAGACGACTTACGGTAAGAAAGTACTCTAGACGTATGATACCACAATTGGAGAGAGTTGGAGTGATTGGAGGAATTTTTAAAAGTTTGTTGTTCCAAGGTTCCGTCCGTCTACCTCGTATCGTGCTACCCTGCAAACTGGCCACCGCATTCCGAACGGATCTCGATTTGCCGTCGGCGTAAAATGTGGTCCGTTGGTACAACGTCGCACCCGGTTTCAGTCTGCGACCTGAACCATTTTGGAATTCGCCTGAGATTGCGATCGACTCACCTGGACGGACAACGGTTTGTAGAAAGAACAACAATTTTTAAGTATTTGTTTATCAAAAAAAAGGAGCTGTTTGTGAGTTGCAGATAAATTACAGGAGAAGCCAATTAACCTCTAAAGTAATCGTCTTTCCCTTAAATGCCATAAATATACTTATGACGAACAAAATTATACTGGACAAAAAACACTAACAAAAAGCTGATTTTCTTTCAAGATACTGTACTGTATGTCACCTAAAAAGGGTAAAATTTTATCTGTTGCCCAATGTCATAATGCATAATGAACACATTTTAGTTAGTTACCCTCTGCTTTAATGACCAAATTTTAAACCATTCACGATGAAAGAAAAACCAATTTTGAAATGTGCATTTCGGAAAGAAGGGATGGGTAAGAGCAAAGTGAACTGAATTAATCCTGAAGGACTTTTATGAGCTTAGACATTAACTGATGTACCACAAACATAAAACAAAAATTGGAAATTAAATTATTTTAACATTGTCACTGAATTGTTTCCATTGATTTTTCATTCACAAGTATGAAAAAAATTGGAAATTAAATTATTTTAACACTTTCACTGAAATATTTCCATTGATTTTCATTTCATTTCAATTTTTTTTTTTTTTTTTGTGAAGCGCTTTTATACTTTTTGTGATTTCACTGAAATGTTTCCATTGATTTTCATTTTCAAATTAACCACTGAGTTCTTATCGGAAGACACCTACACCAATGTACTAGATTTCAAAACGACTGTTTTACTTTAGCAACGTCACGCAGACAGACACACTCCGGGTATATCAACACTCAATACCGTGGTGCTATAAAATGGCACCGTAGTGAAGAAAATCATAATGAAATCGCCAGATGTTTGTCTTTGACAACGCGATTAATACGAAGGTTAACCCATACATGTGAGAAAGTTAATATTCCAACCACGAGATGATGATGATGATGTGGAGGGCAGGCGACAGAGTCAGGTAATTATCGTTCGGGCTTGCAGATGACAAACAAGAACGATCCAACATGTCAGATGGTCATAGCCACTTAGGGTTTTCATAAACAGTCATAAATCCTACTATAATGGTATACCATTCAGTGGCAATTAGAATTTTGCATTCATTGTCAAGAAGTATTATTAAAATTAGAAAGGCCTTTATTCTTTTCATAAATTTTTTAAGTGACTAGATGAAAAGTACAAAGTTTTGAACAATCAGCCAAGATGGGAAATGGGGACAATCAGAGCAGAAGAGAATATTAAACTGGGTCTGTAATGTCGCAAGTTAGCGGCATAAAATCCTCTGTAATGAAAGGAACAGGAACTTCATTACTTACAGTATGCTTAATGCCCTTCATTTCTTTACAGGGATATTCATGTCAAAAGTCAAAAATATACAGATAAATATATAGGAAATTAGAAATGCAATTGGTCCAACTGGTGTTTGCAAAACATTTAATACACGTAATACCGAATAGATCTTTAAAATTTGAATTCCTGTATTTTGTCTCATGAAATTGGATCGCCAGATTCCCGACACTTGCCGTGTCTTTTCATATTTACGGGAGCAATTGTCAGACATGGGTAATGAGGTGGGTTAATTCACTAATATGTGAGGGGTGAACAGGGGTGAACAGGGGTGAACAGTGCTAATGTTGTGGGGAGACAGGTTAGTGAGAAAGCACAGAAAAAGCTAGGGATTTAGTAATAACTTATACAGCTTCAGGGCTAGAGGTCTTTAGTCCACTTTTCTCTGGACTTGGACTTGGGCCTCGGACGGTATTGGACTTGGACTCAGGATAGGTGAACTAGGTGATCCTATCCAAGCATATCAAACCTTGCCTGTGCTGGGCTTGGAAAGCTGACCTACTGTATTTAAGCATATCAATTTTTGGCATGCAACATATTATCCACAGCACATTTTGTCACAATATTTTTTTTTTTTTTTTTATTATTATTTTTTCATTATTTTTATTATTGTCGTCTTTAATGAGGGTAGTCCTGCTCAGTGCAGAAGCACTGTTTTCCAGAGGAGCCCTCAAAATATATGACATCATATCTGTTTATGATCAATGCAAATACAACATAACTTTATGAATAATATGAAAGTTAAGATTCTACCCCAGAACTGATTGTTCCATCTGCAAATTGGACACAATTAAATTTGTATATTACAAGTTTTGGACATTTATCATTAAGCCTACTTGACATTGCAAGCAGCAAAGTATAGACTTAGTACTGGTACAGCCATTTATCATGTATACACAGAATCAATGTGGAGTGAGGAGGAGGAGGAGTAAAGCGTTTTGGGGAGTAAATTCTCAGTAATGCAGCAAAAACAATAATTGTCGAGAGCTATCGTGAACCTTGAACTTTGTCATGAAGTTAACTCATGATGAAGTAATCTACCTGGACAATATCCTTTTCTGTCTGTCCTTATTGACATGCTGATGTTACCGGCCACACAGAGACCGCAGCAAACTGTCTTCTCTTGGTATCCTGACTGAGGACTCTGTGAAATGAAGAAAGAAAAGCATATGACATACCAAACCAACATATCATATCATACCATATAGTAACATAACATACAGTACCATACTGCATGATAGCACACCACAACATATCATATCATATACCATACTGTGTCATAACATAACATAACATTTGTTACCATTTCCTTGTTTGATATCATGAGTACAGTGCATTTCTAATTAATGTTTGGTCTGAAGAGTGATTAAATGGTACAGAACAACAAGACCAGTCATTAACCTAAATTAGTGCAAACACCAAACCTGCTTAAATTCAGACACTTTCTCTTTCTTATTTAAACTTAAATTCCTGGAAAGAAATGAAAGCGATCGTTCCATTTCCACCAAATACAGCCTATTTTCCTTTTTGATACAAATCATTGCTTCCCTCAAACATATACCTACTGTGGGTGAACAATTACAACATACACTTTACAGTAGAGTGTTCTCATCAACATTCTGCATTGCACCGGTACAGGTAGGTCAAATACTCAAATGGAACAATGGGATGTGTTTTACAACACAATGCAGTAATTAGTTTTGCTAAATACCGTTAACCCATCTCAAAAATCAATACATTGCATTGATACAATTATGTAAACAAAGCTGCTATCGAATTTTCACGTCAAGTTGAGTTATTATTCTCTCTTCAAAAGCATTTGTAAGGTACTTAACAAACCAGCAAATATATGCCACTCTCTGTTGTTCTGTTTGCATAATTTTTGATATTTATGATAAGTACTAGACACAACAGATGTATAACAACCGACTGTATGGTATGGTAATTGATCGATGCGAGATATAACAGTATTTATTTACACTGTAGAGTATACACACTTTCCATATAATAAGATACCAACCACTCAGAAGAATGATGGAGGGCTGCAGTATATATAGCAATTTTCTCTAATAACTGTACATGTAAGTACTGTACTACACATAAACACTCTTTAGGAAAGTGCACTCACTAAAAATATGTTGACAAAGTCTGTTTATTAACTGGATCCTTTAAATACCCCACAATTTACTGATTTTGGTATTGACCAAAGACCATCTACTTACCTGTCTCCATCCTACCATACATATGTACTCTAATCTACCTAGCCTACATAAAATTTGTATCATTTTTAGAACTTCTTCAGGGTCATCGCTCACTTCCTCCCAAATCCACCATTCTCTGAAGGGTCACAAGTTTGAATCATGCAAATTCACACCACAAGCCCCTGTCCGATATTCACATTTGTTGATCAGCCTTCGACACACACAGATGTATGCAACCAAAAGCCTTTGACTGAAACATTCGATTTAATATGGGAAGACATTATTATCTATTATTTACTCTGAAAAAGTATACAGACTTTTAATGGAAAAATGACAATAATCACTGCAGGTAATATGGCCATTTTCTCTATCAATTGCAAAGGCATACTTTTACATACACATTGCAACCTTATTTTGCTAAAAGCTCCTTTGGACAGTGTGCTCGAAAAATGTTGACAAAGTTGCATTTATTGGATTGCAACAAACCTGCAAATTTATGCCATAAGCTTTTTGTCCCGTTTGCACAATTTAAGGATAAGGCTATACTCCACAACAAATGTACTGAACGTAAGAAACATTTGATTGAATATGGGAAGATATTATTCTTATTATTACCTACTCATTATTCACTGAAAAGTATATACAGGCTTTCAAGACTTATAATGAAGCACTGAACTGACAAGAATTACTGTAGGCTATGACAACTTTCTCTATATACCTGTACAATTTTACTTGAACGGTACAATCCTAATTGCTAAAAGCTTGCTCCGAAAGTGCACTCGGAGAATATGACCTGCACTGTACAAGTTTGCAAACACTATAGCACAGTATTTGTAATTCCGGATAAAGTACAGTTTATATAAATAAGGAATTATGTGTAAGTGCAAAAAGATTGCAGTTCCATAGTAAAACTGATGTGCACGTTATTACTGTAGGTTGAATAACACTATAGCACAGTATTTGTAATTCTGCATAAAGTACAGTTTATATATATAAGGAATTATGTGTAAGTGCATAAAGATTGCAGTTCAATAGTAAAACTGATGTGCACGTTAAAGTACTGTAGGTTGAAAAACAACCCATATCTTGCCCCACCATGTTACCAACTTACCATGGCAACAGGTAGTTTGATACCAAGCCTTCACGCAGAGCATTGAATAAGGGTATTTTCTTACTTCAAATGCTATATATAAATCATATAAATATAATATAAGTTTACAACTGTACAATGAACAGACGCAGGCACTGCACATCAAGCTGTACCGAAATTGTATCTTGCCCCACTGTGTCAGTTACCATGGCAACAGGTGGTTCGATACCAAGCCTTCATTCAGAGCATTGAATAATACAGTTTATAAATAATTATTTCCAAACAGAAATAATTTTTATACAGGGTATTGGAATTGTTTTAAGGGTACTTTATTCCTTCAAATGCTATATATAAATCATATATTTAAATCATATAAGTTTACAACTGTACAATGAACAGACACAGGTACTGCACATCAAGCTGTACCGAAATTTTATCAAACTGAGAGCGGGCAAATTAAGCCTATTGTTCGCGGCTTAGTACAATCACATGACTACCACAAGTCTAGATTGAAGTAAAATTGAAAACATAATTTCCTTGGTTTCCATGCACTTCTGCTTGTACAAAATCTTTTGTTTTATTTTTTTTAAGTAGTCTTTTTGACAATTTTTTCGGTGCTAATATTCCACAGTATTATAATGTAACTTACGAAGTGCTGAAAAATATGTAAGCAGCATATTTTTAGCGATTTCAAATAATAGATTAATATGTAAAAAAATGTTGACGTCTTCCGATTTTGCATTTTGACATTTGATTCAGGCCCCAAAAATTTGTTTCTTTTAAACCACCATTTGGCAAGCATTACTAAATTATGCTCCCCGAAAACGTAAAATTCATTCACCACATACAATGTTACATTTTAGTCTCTGTACTTGAAGTCGTGGCACAAAAGTTCAAAAACTGAGACATCAATACTCTCTAACAGAGGTTAGGAAATTATGATTAATAATACTATAACAAGTATCTTGGCAACAACATCTTGAGAGGCAAAACAAACTTACTGAATGTTTATTCATAAATCATCACTTGCTGAGAGGAGAGAGGAGGATGCCGTAAGTGAGAGAGGAGTGCAGTAAATCCATATTTTCATTAATAATCGGTAAATTTGGGGAAAATATTGACCAAATGAAAAAGGTAATTTAAGGTACAAGTTATACAAGCCACCAAGACACTCTTCAGGTTCATCTGTCTCTACCTTATCTATGTTTCTATTCCTCTCCTCTCGATAGATTCTCCTCATCCTCATCCTTCTCCTCATCCTCTCCTTATCCTGATGTTGGTTCATTTCGATTAATCACACAAGTTGAATCAAACATGGGAAAGACTATCACATCATTCATTCATTAATTCAAACCTTGACAATTTTTTTGGCTAGACATACAATAAAGAATCCAAGCAAAGAGTGGTCGCAATCTTTCAAAATTTCTAAATATTAAAATTTTGGGAAAAAAACATACATAGAGATTGTAATCTGTATTGTGCCTGGTAATATCAGAGGAAACAAACGAAAAGCGTGATTTTTTGTAACATATGATGTGTGATATTTGGATATTATGGAGAGAAGAATAGCTCAGTAAATGTGAAGGAGTGTCACAGTACGTTTTGGTTCATAAGAAACTGCACTTCAAGTTTTTGGGCTTTGTCACTCAAGATTGTGTTTCTCTGGCCAAGCTACATCATTTTTCACAGGTAATTATAAACCACTATTAAGATGGATAAATTCATAAATACTAAAGAATACATTAAAGACACACTCTCTAAAAACTAAAGCACATAAATAGTCTTCACGAGTAATCTAAACAAATTTAGTGCAGAAACCTGCATAGGAGAAGTAAGCACTGTAGTCAATATACAAGAGGAGCTAAGTTTAACCAAAAGAAAATTACAACAATCGAAAAACTGGCGATGCATTATGAACAAATTTTTAGAATTTCTGGCTCAGAGCGGTATTTCTAAACAGTGACCTCAGTAAAATAGAGTTTAACATCCTGTTTTCATGGAAGTTTCCAACCTATTCTTCAGAAAGCTATTCGTTGGCTATAAACCAATCGAATACGTGCAAATAAACGATATGTTATAATGGATTAAAGGTAAATAATTCTCTGAAGTACTGAACCACAGCAATAAGGTTGCAGTATCATTGTGGTTAAACCACACTACTTGGTCTTTTATTTATACAGCAAATATTTACTATTCTACTTCCATAGGAACTTTTGGGGGGAGTTATCCACTATCTAGATCTCAGTTCTATTTGTATTGCAGTAGGTGTGAACCCTCCCACAGTACATTTCCTAGAAAAGGCTACCCACAGATTGCTTGTTGTTGTTAATCAATCAGTAGGATATCCTTTGCTTTGTGCTTGAAATAAGCTTTACCATAGATACTGTGTACTTTTTAAGTGTCACCCAATGAAGAACATCAGAGCGACGTGCGCCGTGCATCGTTTGACGATGATATGAGATATTCTGTTGCATATTAACGACTTAATTGTACGTCAAGTGTAAAATGAATAAATTCCTACTCACAGCCCAGGTTATAATGACCATCTGGGGTCCTAAGCCACAATATGCTTGAGTATATATAATAAACTTTGTATGTCTTGTCTGAAAGTTTTTAAAATAGGCCTCTTGAACTGTGGGCCCAATAAATTGACCTTTGGAGCCTCTCTAGGACACTTACCTCATCTCCCAGTTTAATAATCAGGTACTATCATCCACCTTTTAATATGCATGTTTTAGATACAGTAATCGTAATTTATCAAATCTTGCGAACTATTTTATCCGAATAATCTTGACCAACATAAAGCAAGAAGTTAAGGGTCAGGATAAGAAGGACATCATTTTCTAATGTGTAAAAGTAAGTTGGCCTGACGTTTCGATCCTAGCAGGATCATATTTTTTAGCCTCTGAAGAAGATCCTGCTAGGATCGAAACGTCAGGCCAACTTACTTTTACACGTTCTATTACACAGGCTCTCTAGTGGATAAGCAGTTTGATAACAGTTTTATTTTATTATGATTTTCTAATGGAAGAAGAATTGCAGGTATGAAGTGAATGCATCTAGTGACTAGGAAATGGATCAGAACGGTTACAAATTTACAAATCTTTGTATGGGGATGTTAACAAAAGCAAGTCATCGTTCATAAGCTGTTTCAGTCCTGCGATTTCTATTCCCTTCCGACATCAGGGATGCTTAGTGTCATATATAGATACATGTAAGGCTGCAAGTCACCGATATTCTGAGACTCAACCTGTTCAAAGTGGTAAGCACCAGGAATTGTCCATATTTGGGCAAACCAGAAATAGAAATTCATAACGAAATTGAGATCCACGTTCTACCAATTCTAGACACGTGAGGTGATAGGATGAGAAGGTTGAGAAATGACTGGTTGTTACTTGCTGCTTAATAGGGAACCATTTGACTACTTAGACACGGCAAAGAAAATAATTGTAAGGTTATCGGTAGACAGGTAAGCAAGATATCAAAGTCAACCTTTATACTACACGTCGACGTGCGAGATAGCATCAAAATTAATTCAATGAGTACAAAACTTCCATTTATTTTAAATAGATCGTAGAAGTACTTAATTACAAATTATGTAAACCTAGCCTCATGAACTGTAATTGTAAGTACGGTAACACCTTGCTTTTAAAGTCAAACAGTTTGAAAAAACTTTACGATTGATCGAAAAAAATTATCAAACCATCAAGTATCTAAACTCTGCTCACTTGGTGATCTTGTTTTCGCCCTTCAGGTCGGAATTCATACAAAATGGATATGCATCAAAACCTGCGCAGTGTTATTTGGCTTAACGGTGGATTGACGTGCGCAATACGATACATTCGTAGCAGACGATCGGAGTCACTACCTGGTGAGTGGGGATTAATCTTGTTGTTCAAGGTTTCGGGCTTACACTAACTGAGGTTGACAAGAGGAGACGAGATGCACAGTTAGCGTCAAACGGTCACCACGACGATCTAGTCAAGACGTTTACAAAGACGAAAATACCATCCCCCAGCCCTCCCATAGACCGCATTCCAAAAATCACTGCACTTCTGGAGTCGAGAGGAGTTTGTCACAGGTTTCAGTTTGGGCTTAAGTAGTGTCGACACCTAGATAAACAAATAATTGGTAATTGGCTGCAACTATCCGACTGCTTAACTTCAATGTCAACTTCTATCATACTCTTCTGCCGTTCAAACGGTAAAGAAGCTGGATTTTTGATCTACTTGTTCGATGATGTACAATGACGTGGACGTCATTCTCAAACCGAATTTATTTAGCGTTTGTCTGTTTCTATTCGACTGCAGATATTCTAGGGTAGACAGGGAGTCTTGGCTTCAATCGCTAGAAATGCAGTGTGTTACGAGAGAAAGGGAAGGTTAAACTTGTTGAAAGTCGCAGGCTTTTCTAACCTTGGGATGAGATATCTAACCATGTGACACATAAGGACCTCGTCCAACTCCATATCATCTGTTATTATCCAATCAGATCTGACTGCAATATGGATGAATGTTTCTACACAATGTTGAGGATGAAAATATTTTTTTTCTCAGGCGGGCTACTGAACATATATGAGGTTAGGTCGGCAGAAATGAGAACATTTTTTGAAGTCACAGGTTGTCCAATAACAGCAACAAATGCAGTTGACCTATAAGAGACCAATAGTGTCGATATCGGCAGAAACCAATACTGCATACTGATAATCGATCTGACTCTGCATATTATCATATATGTTTCTGATAATGGATTTTGAAATTATGTATAATCTGGAGACCTAATTTATTCACAAGCATCCCTAAATCTACTGCATTTGGATAATTGAAAGGGATGAGCTTACCTGCCTCCATATCACAACATTATCACTCTCCATTACATATTCCTAGAGTGAACTGGTAACCAGCAAACCTTAGTGACCAGTCAATACTGACCACTGACCCTTCCTTATTCTACCTATCAAAGTGTCCAAGCGTGGTCCTGATGTTGTGAGGAGACAGGTAAGCGAGGAAACAGAGTATGTACAACCCAACCAGACACGTTGACCGTTTACCAGCAGTACTTACCAGTAGTGATTGAGTGTTGATATCAATGTGATCAATAACAGTGAAAGCCCGTTTTGTCTTACTGTTGAAACCCCAGGGTTTGTCTATTTCTGCCTTCAGCCAATAACGGATCCGACCGTATTTACCCTCAAAGGATGTGGCCACTCTCCTGGGAAGGGGAAAGGGGGGGGGGGGGAGAAGATA
>JAAAKB020201629.1:0-11700 GCA_010014835.2 Apostichopus leukothele | reverse complement strand
GTGAAGGACGCTTGCCCATCGGACGTGTTTACACTCTAAAAATAATAACAGAATGGAATCTAACATCACTGAATAACATATTTGAAGGTAAAGTTAATTTTGATGATTGTGACGTAGAAAAGCCTGGCCTAATTTCTTTGAAATATTGAAATATGTGTCATTGTCTTAACAGAAAGTGAGATAACGCACTAGTAACAGGGCGAGGCCTAATGTTAGGGTAGGTCTAAAGTTAGCAATGCATAAGCCTACATGATGCTAGCCGTCGAGCAGATGAACAGTCCTGTTTGAAGGATAATGCGATGCTGGCCATTGGCTAGGCTGGGCGATCGTAAAACTGGTTGTCATGACTTTACCCGCCCTCTGAATTACAGCCATAAAAATGGAGCGTATCGCCTCTAAAAAAAAGTTATTTGTATGTGTTTATGCAAAGTTTACCGACAGACATTAATCCTAGACTATCATGTTTGCAACCTTTGTCCGTTTGATAGCCAGCAGTGATAACAACTGTAATTGACACATTTTTAGGTATGCAGGCACTAAATTTGCAGCTGCGTAAATATCATGTAGCATGTCAAATTTGTAATTAATAGAGTCACTTTAGTTAAATTCGTGTGAAAAACCTTTCTTGTAAATATAACAGAAAATTTGAATTAAACCCCATTTATCTGCTATATGACAAAATATTACTGTCACCCTCTTTAACCTTGTTTATCTGTTTGTTTATTTAACATACAATATAGTCACATCGACTATACAGTAGTTTTACAGAAATAGACACCTATATTGCAATAATAAAATGTATAATTTTAATTTATAAACTGTATATCTACCCAGAATTTGGTGTTAAGTAACCGTCAAAATAAAGTAATTTTACAGAGAAAGACCCATCTATTGCAAGGAACTGTATGTATAACATTTAATACTGTTTATTTGACCTAGAAGATACAGAAAAAAATATTAGTCACCGTGTAATTCATTTACTGAAGAAAAACAAAAAAGCCCCCCCAAAAAAACCATGAATAACGTTTTCAGACATAGAATATAGTGTAAAATAATGGTCGTTATATAGTAATTTGAAGGACAAAGACTTTTATAATGCAAGAAAAACCTGTATAAGTTACATTTTTTAGACTGTATATTTTACCTAGATTATCTGCAGAATTACAGACAATTCCTGTAAACTCTGCCGCCAGAAAAAAGTTATTTTTAACATAATTTCTTTTAACAGTGCACGTGCATTTTTTTATAACATGATTGATTAAATTTCAAACTTAAAAGAAGAGCCAGTTTATCCAGCCGATACTCATAACTAGTACAGTAACTACCGATGTCACCTGTAACACATGTTACCGTGTTACGAACATAAAGTAGTAATTACTGATGCACGTGTGTGGGACATGAACAGCAGTAACATCTGTTACATGTAGCGCCAGTAGTTAGGCCTACTGTACTTGTTATGTGTTTGAAATAATGGAGTTAGGGTACCGCTTGATTCCAGTTCACACCTCTCTTAAAATTACGCCAATTTGTCATGGCGAGAACGAAGAAAGGCCATGTTCAGGTATATCCATAGGCCTACGTATAGCATACATGAACGGCTAGGTACGACTTCATTTTAGAATCGCGTATTAATTAAAGAACTAGCACTCAATGATTGGATGAGCAGCAGCTACTGTTTATGTACCACGACGGTGCATCAGTGTTTACTACTTTGTGTTCGTTACATGTGTAACATGCGTAACATGTGTTACAGGATGAGCAATGAGTATCGGGTGGTAAAGCATACTGAACAACATCCAATCTTTCTGCTGGCTGGTTCTTTATATCCACATTGAACGAAATAAGCTTCAAAATTAATTTAAAGCAGCTTCAAAAATTCCCTAATTTTTACATAAAATGGGCTCTTTGAGTTTGCTATTTCACATAGTGGCAAGAATCCCGTGATAATAACTGAAATGTGTTCAAACGACCACTGTAGTCTTCGTAGGTCCTGTTGGATATTGTTTCCGGTTAACCCTCTAAGCGGATGTACACTGCAGTACTTGTGGTTTGGTGTACCTTCAATAACTTCCATGATATTTTAAGTTCATGACGCAAGATTCCAAATTTACTCTGCGAGCAACATTTATGCCACAGATAGGATATATAAAAGCAGGCAGCTTCCGAATGATAATCCACACAACGCCAAACAACAGGTCATTTGCCATCAACACCAACAGCTGGATTATCGTGTTGCGTTTTCGACAGTTTCATAAAATGGCACTATCAAGTCATATAGTTATTGTTCTTTTATTCCTGACGTTTTCGAAGCAAGGGAAGTGTTGTACACCAGCACCGGGCAAAGGTGGTACACCTGTACCAGGTAGTCATGTGACTTACAGTAAAGCTGGGGACGACAGGCCTCCTACTATTACGATTGCTAACGAAGAGCCTAAGAGTATTAAGAGGTGAATAATCAGAGACTAATTCTTATATATTCTCAATTTTTTGGGAGGCATTTTAAAGAAACCTTAGTATTTGTGTGTGTAAAATATGTGCGTGGTTAAGTTTAGGTCATTGAAAAGCAGTAACATTTATTTTCCATAAATGCAGAGGAATGCATTTATACAGTTAGACATAGTTTCATTTCTAAAAAAAAAATTCTTTCAATTCCTGTGTTAGTCTTTCGTTTTTTTTTATTATTTATTTAAACTAAGCTGACTGTGTTTCTGGTAGCACACTCCATATAATTGCCCCATTAACGTACACGCTAAAGCCTTAGAGTAACGTTATCTTTAAATCCTTGTAGAAGTTCTAACTAGCTGAACACCACCCATCACTGGATAGCTGACAAGTGAGCTACTCATGGCACCCTTAATTTCAGGACCATGACCTTGAAGATTTTTCGCTATGAGAGCCTGCATTTTTCGTCCCTTTTAAGCACACCTTTTTACTCAGTAGTAACAACAGTTCGTACTCTGGTCCTAGACGGCTTAAAGTGGTCTACAATTACCTTATTCTTTGCACAATATGTACTTCCATTTGGGTACTCTCAGACTGAACAAGAAGCCACAAAATACATATTTTGTTAACCAATATAAAAAAGTTCTGATGTTGCTTTTCATAATTTTTCCCAGTCGAGTGGTTGATATAGAGTCAATATAGGTTCATATGTACTTCCTTTTACACCTCTTTGTTGTTTTGTTACTTTATATGTAATATTATTATCTGAATGTTGTGAGAAAACAGATAAGTTAATGAAATATGGACTATGCCACCATATACATCCTAGAACCTAGAATCAATGGAAATCGTTAGCATAACTATGACTTCGTTTTATGAAAAGTTTCTGGGCGACAACAATGTTGAGAACCGAATGGAATCATTTCAAGTAATTATGCATGCGCATATACTATGGTCAAAAGTTTCCGAGGTTGTGTTGTCAAAGTTAGATCAAGTGCAGCAATCCAATCGTGCGTACAAATCGGAAAGAATTACATTGGTGACATCCAACCAATTGCTGAAAAGTTACTCTATTCACCGTGTTATTACATTTTTTGGGGTTTTCTTTTATTTTTAGATCTGTTTTGGAACATTTTGATTTGTTGTCGTCTGAGAATGTTTTCCTTCAACTTGATGACAATGACGATGGTCTTATTGATGCTTGCGAATGGTCCAGTGCACCATATGCTACGAGAATAAAGGATTTTGCAAATATACTGGAAGATATGGACTTAGATGGTGAGTAACATTTGTCCAGTAAAATGGAAAATGGTATGGATTCAAATATTGAGTAACATTATGCAAATTATTCTTGCGATAAGATTGAACTCTTTGTGGTCAAACGGGGTAAGACAGTGTGAGTACAATCTAAGGGTTTTCCTTTTCAGACTAGTCTTGGCCACATCATTACTTAACGTTCTTATCCGAGGCACTTAATGCCCCTCTGCCTCTCTTCAAATAGGTGGTAACAAGAGGACATGTGAGGTTACTTTTTAAAGAAATATGTAAACGTGTTGCACAGCAGTGCCCTTCCAAGCGAGTATTTGTATTTGTGCACACTTGGGTAGTTGTGACCCTGCATTTAGCAAATTACCAATGACCAGGATTTAACTGTAGTAAATTCGTCTGAGAAGGTCGCGGCCTTGATACATAACCTTAAGCACCCATTTATATCTTTGAACTCTATTTTAAAGCTACATCACTGATAAACGAAGAGTTGATGGACTATACCGTAGTTTGATACGAGGTTGACGAACCCACACGTTACTTTCGACTTGTCATTCAGAGATCAAGTCACATACGTTCCTGTAGTTAGCCTGTTTTATCTTTAATAGTGTAACCTATAATTTTCTAAGAATCAATGTCATCTTTCCGTTCAAACACTATATTACATGTGGTTTTTGGGCAATTAAGTAACAAAAAAATCCCATTCCATAATAATCGTTAAGATTGTAAGAAGTTGGCAACCACTTACTTTGTTCAAATGTTTCTTGGGATTTCAACGTAGAGGAAGCACATATAAACAGTATATCCTTTGTTGTTTGTGAAAATCTATCTATACGTTTCTACGGAAGTAAGTTTCAAATTCCGTTCATACCATATACTTGCTGTATTAATTTCACGAGGTTACAACCTCACTGAGTTCATGCTACTTATAACGCACGTCAATAGTGTATCCATGAACACGCTGATGTATGGAGTGGTTCTACTCGTTATACCAATCTTTACTGACAAAAGCTATTGCAACAGCACAATGTGCTCTCCAAATGTAGTTTGCCCACCTATATGGTTAGCCATCCGATTCACACAGAGATTACAGTTACTACTATAAATCTAGGAATTACACGCATCCTCAGTTCTAGCTGTAATCCTAATAGCACATGCTACCGATTAAATAGCACTATCCAGCTTTTACAATTGGTACAAAACTTTACGTTTTACAGTAGTAAATGTGTTCTCTGTGTGTATCGGGTGGGTTAGCAAGCCCATAGTCAGATATTCTGAGATGTATATTCACCAACATATTTAAAGGAAGGCAATCTAGTCGTGACGTGTAACTTGTAAATGTATTGAGCATATAATTGTCGAGCAGATGGTAATGCTTACTGATATATATATATATACATAGAAGGAGGGGTGGGAAGGGAGGCATGCTTACAGTCCATTTTCTCTTTTCCTGAGAAATGTGCCTGATATTTAATCAATAAAAGCAGAGTTCCTGATCATTTTGATGTGTTTCATTCATAGGAGATGACGTTATAACCATGGAAGAATTTATACCTGTACAAATCACTACGACATGAGAACCAAACATTTAGAGATTCCATCATCGAAGGACGAGATGAACATTTGTAAATAGCAATCATTGTCTTAACTCTAATATGTAAACTCTAAATTAAACAACAGCAACAGTATCTCAGAATACATTGGTCATCGATCCAGCAACTGCGACGCCTCTATCATCAAATCTCAACATTAATCCACGCATGCGCATTCACTGAGGTCATATGAATGTTGCTTTATCACTGTATATTTCTTAGGCGGAGAAATCAACGTCAGGCCACTTGAACGTGAATTGTATGTACCCAAATGTCATTCTGAAAGGTTCCAGTATGGTGATAATGAAAATTGGCTGGTCCATACATACTGTACGCATGAAATTTAAAACTCTTAACAAATATTATTAACTTATTCGTTTACTGTTTGTTGTATCCTAACAACAAAGTAACCGCATGTAACCAACCAGTACTTCACTGCCTTATGTTTATTACTTCTAAATTTAGCAAAAGAAAAATATTTTAATTAAAAAAAGTAACAAGGAACCTAAATATTTTAGGTGGGTATTCATTTTATATTAAATAAAACAGTCATTGTATATATTTCAAGAATTAACGGTTTAATATCCATAAGGCGATGTGCAAGTATGGTCATGTACAGAGTATCTCTTTCATATATTTTAATGCTCAATATCACAGTTTAACTAATTTATTTACCAGTCAGTTCGCATCCGATGTAAAGTAGAGGTTATCTAAACTTCATTTATTACAGGAACCATACAGAGTTTCCTCCCAAGTTAATCGTTAAACCATTTCATTGTAAATTTATTGATCGCATATGCTGTGATGATTTTATAAAAATGTGTTGATAACTAGGCGTCGTCTAGGCAATGGATAATTACTTTTTACAAAGAATCAATGAAGGTTTTATCTTCTTAAATTCTCATATTGTTATCATTAAAATTGAAGTCAGTCTACGGGAAAGCGGGTGATGGGGTGAGGGGTGAAGGGGGTGAAGGGGTGAAGGAGGTAATTCGGGTGAAAGGTAGAGGTGGCTTATAAGTTAAAGTATGTCTAATTTGTAAATATTTTGCCTATTGACAATATAAGAACGTGAATTTTGCATGTTCATTTTGAGGGTTGTCTTTATATATACACACGAAATCATTGTTTGAATTGAAAACGTATAAGATGTAAAAATTAAGAAATTATTTGGGAAACAAGATTTGTGCTCAAGTAACGAAAAACATATGATGTACAATGCATTGGAAGCACCGTTTATATTTGTCCTATCTGTTCACTGTGCTTAACATGTTTGCGATAAGGACGAGGAAAGTCTATGGGCTAGCTCCCGACAATAACAGGAAGTGATACTGCCAATTAAACTACCAAATGGTTCATCGTATTCTTAGAATAAATTAGGAAATCAGGAAAAAACCGTTTTGATTGTATCACCGAAGATATGATTACACTTCACTGTCCGGCGGCATGCTAAGCACGAAGTGGATTCAGATTGGATGTCTGTAGATATATTATCTATAACAAACAAATATTTTAAAAAAAAACAGCAACTTCCCACCTTTACGTCGGATCAAATTTCTTTTTAACTTTAGTTTGACAATTTTATTGGAAGACTTTCCATAGCAGATATACATGAGAATAACGTTTTGTGTGATTTCAAGATTTTCGTTACAAACGTTTCTTCGTAAAACTTTAGCAACGCATGATTCAAATGCATCAGCACTGTTGACACGCTCTAACAACGTTGCAATAATGTCATCATACAGCTTTGATTCATTACTTGTCAATATGATTACAGTAACTTTCTTCTTATAATAACGACGTAACATTTGATATTCATAACTCTTTTCGCAACGTTACTAGAGCGTAATATTTGTAGATGTTGTTACCGTATCGATCGCGAAATGAAATGTTTCATCATATCAGAGTGATTGAAAAATTGCAAAAGGAGTCAGTAGAATGTGAGGTTTTGGAATAAAGAATCCTAATGTGTGAAAGTTTAGTATACCCAGCACTCCTATCACCTTCCAGCCCCACCCTCAGTACCAGCACAACCACAGTTTTAAGCATAATACTTAGCCCCACACCGTACCTCTGCCTCAGTTTTAATCCCAACCTTACCCCCAACCCTTGCTCCGACCCCCAACCTCAGTCCAAGTCCAAATCGTAGCTGTTTTTCCACAAACGGACGAAGTCAATTGATTGAAATACAAGACAAGACATTGAAATTGCATTGCATCGATTGTATTGTTTATTGGGAGAAATGTTTCTTAGCATCGATATATCAGCAGCAATGTCACATTGAACCATAGATTATGTAAAATAAAACAACATTAAAATATTCATGAAATAACATAAACAAAGTAGCATGAAGTCAAGATAACCGAACGGTTGAACGCAAAGGGAATGAAACATAACTGTTTGTCATATTATGCAAGAACATATTTTATATATCTTCCATAAAAGTCGAAAGGTATTCTATTTCTCAATTATACAGCAATGTACAATAAAGCGTACTGTTAAAGGTCAACAGTATTGCCCTCAATATTGCCCCCCCCCACACTCTCCGAAAAAAAATAAGTTAATGGTCGTATTACAACAAGCATTGTACTACTACACTACGGCATTTAGTTATCTTGTTTATTATAATAACCACCAGAGGCTGGAAACAACATGGACGATCAGAAAAGCTAAGAAAGTAATGTTGACGACCTCTAAAAAGTTTAATCGTGCTAAACTTTAGAGCTAATACCCTAGGTATTTAAGCTCCATCAACATATATGATGTGTGTACTTTGCACAGTCTAGCATATTATAAAGAAATACATTGTCGACTCAGTAATTGGTCCAAATGAACACGTTACCAAGAGGGCAAGTCAACGACATGTCTTATTTTCGCGTCAGCAGTATATAATTCAAACATTGGTGCAGTTAGCTGTTTCAGCCATCAACGTGCAAGAACATTTCCCGTAAATGTCTAAATACTTGGCTAATTACAAGCAAGATCAACTTTTGTTCATCAAAAATTTGTTTAAGAGTGACCACAGTTACATGTTTAACAAAAGCACAATTTGAATTTAGGTTTTATATTTATAAATGGAATATATTTATAAATACCTTATTAGTGTTTCTCTGTTTTTTACCCATATCTATTTGTTTACATTTAACGCAAAACGCAAACTGTCCATGGTTTTCATATTAGCCATTAAATATAGCAAAATGCTTACATCCTCCAGTACCTTCGTGTTTGCACGATTCCTGGATATCCTGTTTCAGTACTTTGAAAGACGACATGACACCATGAACTGATTTTTACATATTATCGATTCGTAACTGTATCTGTGACCTCGTCTCAACAATATAAGTAGAATATAAGAAGAATATATAAATAGAATAACTTGTTGACCTCATTCAATTCCGGTTCCAAAATCCAAGAATATCGTTATCAAGTAGTCAATTGAGATTATGAAGGCAAAAAATGTTGAAATATTTCTGTTTTCAGATTTTGATTCTGTAATAAGTGCTTATATAAACGAGCGTCGGGCGGAAGAATATTTTTAGAATTCTACATAATTAGTCAAGGTTGTCTCAAGTAGCGACATTTATGTCACTGTTCGCAGAGTCCATACTGCACAGTGCATAACTTAACAGTGTGCGTATAATTACCAGGAAGAAAAGAAAGAGCATGTAAAATATATTTCTCGCTTCCCACCATCATATAAGTGAAATTAGTAATTTACGTGGCTGTAACATATTATCACAATCAGCAGCAAAAACGTTTTCATCTTGATCACCATTGCCCTGATCACATAAACATGCTTACATGCATTGGCATTACGAAAGACATTCGTCAGACAATAACAAAACATGCTATAATATCTAACTTCATATGTATCAAATTTCATCTGTTGGCAAAAGAGGAGATATGTCTGTATGTTTACGTAAGCATTGTTGCTGATAATCTCGTGCCATTCTACGCCACTTGAAGTACTTTCAGTTTAAAAACAAACAGCCTTTGAACCTACTGTAGCTATAGTCTAGTTATAGCAACAAATGCACTGAATTCTATTGCGACAGCAATTGCGTGACAAAACTACAGTAGCTTTTGTGTTCATTGCACACACTCTAACTAACACAATGAAGTGAATACTTTTTAAGTGTACTTCTCTTACGATTGTGGTTATTAAGTTATAATTCGATTGTTCTAGTTTGGTTCCTGAGACAGGTTTACTGATATTCTTTCCCGTCATTGTCGTTAATTCCATAAATTTTAAATAACATAGAATTCAGTCTTACCACACTATGCGTGTATGATTAGGAATCACCTTTTTTACTACCACTGTAAGCTATGAACTTTTTTTTCCTTTTTTTTTTTACCACGCTTGGTATCTTTATTGGTAACATTCTTGTGCCAATTCGAACATATATGAATACAATAAGGTCAAAAACCATTACATACAAAAACGATGATGCATCGTCATTAATTGAACAGTATAGTGCAATTACTAATGAGTCTTTTAACTGCTCGTAAGAAATAAAAGCTTTGCCTCTTTGCTTGAGTTCTCTCTCAAGTTTAATAGCAAATTTTAACTTATATAAAAAATATCTAAGTCAATCAACTTTTCTGAAAGTTCACAAATAAGTGTTGAGAAAGAAATCAAACGTCATTCATCCAGTATAATTGTGGTAAGTGACACTGAAAATATATAAATATATATTCTTGTGTTGCGTAGATTTTGAGATACGTAGGTAGAGCTCATGTTTATTACATCCTTCTGTTTCAATATATCATAAACGTTCGTAGGATACCTTAATATAGCGCGATGTATTATTGAAAACACCGGTGTTGTAAACATGTAGAAGATAAAGTGTGGAGCTGTACATTCATTGTGGTTCTAAATTCTAATATGGTACACGGGCAAGGACACGGATCAGACATTACTCAAATTAACAGTGTGCGAATAGAGATGTGCTTAGAGGCGTTGACGGCAACAGAGGCGTGTTATCTACTCTCAGAAATATAAAGCAGCATAAAATGAAAAATGTCTCTAAAAGATGATTTAGGCAGAATTGTAGTCTTAGTATGTTATAGAAAAAATGAAACACACGGAAATAACTGCCGACATATGGGTTTATAAGCATTTCAGGTTTCAAGATATTAAAAAGTTACAAAAGGTAAATCCTGGTAAGGAACTTAACATTTTAATTGATGATGAGATAGGCTCTTCATTTCACTTTTTTAATGTTACATGAATTTTTTTAATCATTCTAGAAACTCACTGCATCATGCCTTTTAACTTAAGTATAACATAAAGAAACAGCGCAAAAAAAAAAGATGGAGTTGAAGATCATTTGTCGGCGATAAATTTATAACATATTGTAGGATTTCATTTGAGATTACAAAAAGGCTTCTTTCCCTATTGAGTTTTGTGAAGTATCTGTGGAACTGACTTAATGGTCTTTGTATTAGCTTATGTAAAGTCCACTCGCCTTAATAGATAAACCGTGGCTCTTTAAACGGTCATTTCTTTAATATGATGCAATAATGTAATAGTAACCCTGGACTGATAACTATAGTTTCTAACGTTCTCCAACATATCAATATTAATTGTCTACCCAAATTTATCCTTTATAAGAATTATTTTTAAATCTTCCATTTTTAAACGTATAAGGAATGGCTAAAAACTGGATTAAACATGAAAGCAGATTTAAGATAAATAAAACAAGCTTTTCATTAAAAACTAACATGGCGATATTTTCTTGTCTTTAATCTTTCCCTATACTCTGAAATTAAATAACTTCTGAGCTAAAAAAATTCATGGAATGAAATCTGAAGAGAATGTTAGAACCCCTAATGACTAGGTTTCTCATCTTTATTTGAATTCATTACATTCCTCAGTCCATTGTTGTAGTGAGGCTTAGCGGAATTAGATCATACGCTCTTTCAACAGACCGTATGGCTTCTTCTTTTGTAAATTTAGACCAATCCTCAGGAATATCGGCCTCAACACAATGATAGTGCTTTGCAAACTGTCTGTTTAACCTATTAAAAATGTATTTCCAGAATTCGTTCGGTTCATCAACGTTACTTGGAATATTCCAAGTCGGATAATCTTCCTTGTATTCACTGTAGGGTCTGAAGAAAGCCTTCGGGGACCTATACTTCATTTGACTTGCAACTGCAGAAGTGCATACTTCTATAAACAGACTCATAGATTCTACTTCATGCCATCCCTTTAGCCCTCCCGGGTAGTGCAGCTCCGTTCCATGAAATTCATGACCCTCAAGGGTATTTTCACAGATTGCTCCACAAAATGGGCACTGCTCAGTGCAACCTTTAATGACCTGCGCAAGTTCGATGTGTATCTGTCCGGGCAGTGACATCAGCCATGTCTTTGTGTCATCCATGTTACCTCTATTAG
>JAAAKB020201518.1:0-11703 GCA_010014835.2 Apostichopus leukothele | reverse complement strand
GGGGGGATTGGGGAGGGAGGGGAGGTGGCAGTAATATTTGGAACAAGGGTTTTGTAAAATGCACTTTAACACAGTGGTAGGCAGTGAAGCAAAATGTGAGCTTTCGTAGAAAATTGTTCTTTACACGTTCCGTTATCACAAACAGATCATTTGGGAAGATGATAAGATTTTTCCAACACTAAACACATTCATTGTGACAGAGCAAAACATATAATTCCAAATTCTCTTTTAGATCCCTCTGCAGTTGTAGCTTTTTCACTTAAATTGAGTTCATCTACAAAACCGGGTCAACTAAACAGTTGGAAGCAACAGCACTTTCAAAAATATATTAATTAATTAATTAATTGATGAATTCATTAATTATTTAATTTTATTTATTTATTTATTCAATCCTCCAAAAATTGCCATCAAATGAAGATGCCGTCATGTTAACAAAAATAGACATGTTGTAAAACCATTTCTTTCAATTTTCCTTTTTTTTTCAAATTAATATATGAAATTTAAGGTCAAATGAAACAATTGCAGCTATATTTCCCTCACTGTGCAGAGAATAGAAAACGTATTTAAGAAAAGACTATAGTTGTGTTCATTGACATCAATCAGTAAGAAAAGCATTTTTTATTTCTGTTCATTAGTGGTGAAGCCATGCATAATTAACTTCCTACGGTACCCACTCACAGCAGGTTGTAAAGACAATGATTGCTACTAACTTAAAACCCTAACCCCGCCAAAGCCACACATCTCATAAATTAGCAGAAAGAATATATATAACACTAGAAACGTTAATATATCAAAGATCTCACGACCAGAAATTTGATGATAAACAAACATTTGCAGACTTCTATGATTTTTTAGCTCATTTCAAACTTTGTTTGAAATTTCTCAGTTTTCTGTTCTCGATTTGCTTGACGTTTTTTTGGTGAGAAAACTTTTCTTGTATTAAATCCTTCTCTGTCCTATCAAATGAAATTGAAGTATGATCTGAGGTGACACGGGTGTGTAAAGGTACCGCACTGAGTTTACTGACTGTTTTTTTTTTAACATATGAACGGTTAATAGGATTTGCAACCGACTCAGGACTGAACATTATAGCACGTCTGGTAATTTGAAAATCTTGTTCGAGTCCCCTGCCAGCCAATTTTAATGTCTGTGCTCATTAAGACATTTGTTTTTAACTTCCCTCTCAGTTTTTGTGTTCTTTATTTACCACATATGACGACGGCAAGCTGCTCTAATCAAATCAAACCTATGTGACAAACACCTTTAAGATTTATTGTCTACAATTATTTTGGGAGGAAATTCAGTAAATCTCAAATTATTTGGATGCTTAGGGTCTCATACTGCTCCATCTACAATAAATAATTGACAAAACTTCAAACCAGGAGACTTTTCTCTGCATATTTAACAAAAGGTATTTCAAAAATTATGTCAGATTATTGGATTTCTACAGGCTGCCAACAACCACCCCCCCCCCCCACAACCAATCTCTCTTCCCCTTCCCAGAGTTTTGATCACAATTCACACCAGCAAACTACAATACAATTTTGGTTGTATGTTTACAACATTTTTTTGAAAGAGTGTACACATGTAACAATTGAGTGTCTTGACAATTCAAACTTGGAATCCATTTCCAAACAAAGAAATAAAAATAAATGAAGATGCTCATGAGAAGAACGTAGTAATATTACTTGTTGAGGAAGAATAAAACGAACATATGTAGGAAAATTATATGAATTATACAGAGTATCCAATTGCCATGTTATCTTTATTTTTACCCCTAGTTTCCCTATTAATCTTTAATTTGGATTCTCCAACAAGTAGAGCAGGACAACAATTAAAGAAGGTGTTTGGGAAGAGGGAAAGGGAGGGGGGGTCGGGAGGGGAGTAAAGGGGGGTATGGGAGTAAGAAGGCACTATGCAAATATGTTACCATTTGTAACTGTCTCATATACATCACAACCCTGTCACCCAAAATAATATCGGCGGCCACTTTAATACTATATGTTTACGTTTGAGGTGGGGAGAAAAGAATGAAGTAAATAATATTTTACCTTTTTCCATGACTTTTCGTAATTCCTTTTCAACAAATCCAGCCCTGTTGTCAATTTGGCCTTCCTCCCGCTCTAGAGCTGCATATTCCCCTAGAATATAGTCGCTCGTCTCCTCCTGAAATGAAAAAAGATAAGTAAAATGTGAATAAAATCGCAAAATAATTTCGGACGTATACCATCAACATTGACCACTAAAAGAGCCTCCTCCTCTGTCTTTCCTTGCTTCAAGATTCGCTAAAAGAAAGTTGTCTTTCTTGTCCTTCTCTTAAGTTTGCCTGTATGCAAACTATATATATTAATCAAGAAAACATAGTTTAAATTAGCAAATTATTGTTCAAAAGTTTCTTTTCAAAGTATTGTGAGTTCTTCTTAAATTGTACAATGTACCCAGAGTATATGCTCTTTTCTCAAGTTTACCTGTACAAGAAATCATTCTTAAATAAAAAGTTTTTTGTATCCGGCCCCCTTTTTTCCCTCAAAGTTTGTGAGTAGTCATCCAAGTATCTTGAATCACTTTGTATGCGACATTTCCAGGGTTCAGCGATAGAAATGCAGTAATTTCATCAAATTGTGTAAATTTTTGCGACAGAAAGTGATATAAAAATATTCTCGAGCAGTGGGATGAATAACTACGCATGGAATGGTTAGAACTGTAATTCCAAATGCGAATTGCTTCAGGATTCCATAGCTGAATAATGAACATGATTGGGAACAAATTTTATTACTTTCACAAAATTTTAAATCGAAATGACAAATCTTTGTTACCTAGGCAACCAGTAAGAAACACGGGAATATGGACGTGAATCTTAGCACGGCTGGCCAAATATGTAAAAGACGCTATAGCTGAGCGGGTAGGGGTTCCGGTAATATGTAAAGTACTGTTACGGGTGCAAAAGGTAGCAAAATCTAACGGCTCCAGGGTTGCGTTTAAAAGCCCTGACTGGGTTTAAGAGCTAAGTTGGGAGTTTTCATACAGTAGAGATCCCTGCTTTTATCAGCTAAGAAAGACTTTACAAAATTGAATAAAATTGAGCTAACACTTCTGCCACCAGAGAAAATGAAGTATGGGTGACCAGCTGTGCTGCATTACCCACCTATATATGTTGTACATATGTTAAAATATGTATTTCTCAGTTATTCATGTGCAGTGGAAATGAATAAATAAATATAAATGTGACTGTTTCTTAAATAGTTTCTTATATATACTAACTCCTGGATGATATAATATAATTTTAGAAGTTATTTATCAAAGAAACAAGTTGACAGGAGAGGTTCTAACAGTTTGATCTAATAAAGAGTACTTAAGATAATCTCTGCCAGAGAGGTAAGTCATGTGATCAACTAGTGGCACAAAGATTAAATTGTTGACAAACCTCATTATTAAGGATTTCCTTTATCCCTGGATGAGCATCCACAATCTCAATTTCCTTCTGTTCTGCTTCTTCGGGCGTGGGGGAAACCCCCGAATCTGAAGGAGCACCCTGGCCATTGGCTTTTCCTGATGAAGATGTAAACAGGGGAAATAAACCACGGTACAGTAGTACTAAGAGCAAACTTAATTTGATCAAATTTAAGACATCCTACCTCCTTTTTTATTTTCACCAAATGAAGGTTATAGTGAACGAATAATTTCAAAGAAGGTTTTTCTATTTCAATGTGGGGACATTTTGTTGTCCAGACACTTTTTCACCATGTGGTATCAATCACATGTAGAATGCAAACTGAAAAATTTTCAGAATTTAACTTTTTCATTAATATGAAAAAAAAAGAAAAAAAATGAAATGGCAAGTGCATGAATGAGATGTTAGTTTCAAATCAGCGTTTGATTTTTTTTTTTTATCAAAACCGTCCTCAAGAGTAAAGTTACTGAGTCATATCTTATTGGACAATTGTAAATCGACTTCACTGTTCACTGTTCTGTTCAGCATTACAAATGAAAATCCAGGTTGCCTCTTGGACATCGGTATTGTTAATTTTGTTAAATTCTTTAGGAATAGAAAAACTTGCTAGGCCCAATGAAAAAAAAAAAAAAGCAATGCCATGTCATTTGGCATTAGGAAATCAAAAAGTACCACCAAAACTCGAGACACTCCACGCTGCTTTATAAATAAATATTCACCAAGATATCAGAGGAAGTTACCATAATTGCAGATATATTTGGGATTGTCTGAAATGCTATAGGTTGTGCCTTTAGAGATGTATACTGCTTCTTAATAAAAATTTAAATGTTTTCACTACCAAAAACAATTTTTCTGATGATGTCACACAAACCACTCATTTCATTCCTATGCTTCTAAATCTCTGAAAACTTTCTTCAGAACCCCATGTATGGGATAATCACCCAACCTGGCCCCTTCCTCCCCCTTTCAAAACTAATAACTACCTGCTCTTGACTGCTCTCCTACCCCTCTTCACCTACCCCACTTCCCCCCCCCCCTTCCCCATACTGTTGCCCTATGGTATATAGTCTACCTCTTTAGTTTAACAAGTCAGCAGTTTCATAACTCATATGAGTAATAATTAAACCTTCATCCATACACTTTTGAAATGCTCACCCTTCAAAGGTCAAAGTTCAGATTTGGTCAGACTACGTAATACGAAATATCCCTCTCACACATGCAAATATACCATCCAAAAGAGACTGTGTTCTTTACTTATACATAAATTCTTTAAGTTTAAAACAAAAAAACTACTAATGAAGAAATAATTACATACCAGTTGAAACAAAATTAAGAAAACCTTCCAAAATTGTCACTCAGAACGAACTTGGCGGATAAATTTCCTGTGCGCTCGTGACAATATAGATACACACGCATATATATGTCCAACCTTCTCTCCACTGATATTGAATATACTGTGAATTTGGCCCCATCACCATACACCCTTATAAATACATACAGCTGAGAAAAACCTGAGTATTTACAGAACGCTTAAAGCCCACAATCCTACTTTTCCCTACGAAGACGATTTAAAAAATTAAAATCCCTTAAATACCTCTACAACTATATGCGTGCCAAAATACTGCAACTTCTGTTGATGGCTAAATTTCTATATGACCATGTACTTAGGGATTTAATACTTGTTAAGGATCTTACTATTCCAGATAAGAAGCTCATAAACCCAATAAGTAGATTTCTCTTATTTAATCTACTCTGCTCTTAAACTCTCTCTCTCTCACTTTTACTCTCATCAGTTTTAGTCGATGATAGTGGAAGGGATTTCGTAGAGGATCTCACAGCAGAAAATTATTTTCCGGGGGAAATGTATGATTTTCACTCCGCATACTTGTATGTACCTTGTGAAAAAAGAAAACGTTAATGAAACAAATGTTGAACCTCGATGACTTTGTGCTTTTTCTCTTACCTTCTTTGAATCTTTCATCAGGAGGGTTTACCAGATCAGAGAAGGATTGTAAAGACGGTGTTTTGGTTACGGCTAAGCTGGGCTTTGTCGGCTTAGTGTCACCAGCCTGCTGCACTTCGCCAGATAAATTGCTTGGAGTTAGCGTGTTATCGTCTGATGCGACGTCATCTTGTTCTGGAGTTCAACGGAAATGAGAAGAGAGAGATATGTCTTCATTTTGACTTCTTCAAATACTTTGAAAACCCCCGGTTCGCGTTAACGCACACCTTGCAACCGTCAGCCAGTTACAACATGACAATGCTGTGCATTATTTTGAAACGTTTGCGAATAAATTTGAAAGTTGTTTTCCACTGATAAATAAACACCTACAAGTCCACATGAAGGCCTACAACATTTGTAGAAATTGTATAACTTGACATCAGAAAACATTTAAATATTTTAATATTGTTCAAAGTTCACACTGAAAGTGAAATTGGCAGGGATGGTACAGCCTCCAAATCTCATCATGGGTTCATTTCAATAAAACCCTGTCCCCTCCCCCACCCTCTACCATAGGGTGACTTAACACTATAACCCACTCCACAGTTCAACATCAATTTTTGTTACAAATCTGTAAGAGCACAGAAGACTGTAATATGCACAAAAAGGAAGACATTTTTGTTTTTAAACTAGTAAAATAGCTCTTGATATATAGGCTTCACAAAAATAAATGGCTGAACCTTGATTTTACATTGCCCACCTTCTTGAGTGTGTTACAGAACTTAAGCTCCCCAAATCATTCCTGACATTTCCATCTCTGCGTCCCAGAATAATTTATGATAACACAACAAAACATAATGCAGACATGGACGTCACATGGTTTTATCTTCTCATGCGTCCAGGGAGGCGTACGATAGTAACAATATTATATGACCACAAACCGATAATGGGATTCTGCATAATCGACGTAAAAATTGCAGAGTATTTTACAAACTTATAAAACATCTGAGATATATATATCTTAAACTATTCTACAGAGCTATTTTTAGCTTGCGATTGGTTTGTAAGAACTCTTTGATTAAATACTGAAGAAACAATAAAAATGACGGAATAAGGAATAGTTTCTTCTAGGGCCCCAGACGAAAGCTCTATGCGAATGACTAATGGTAATTATGAATTGTTACGATGCTTCGAGACCTGCGTAAAATGTCACCATTTTATGAATAAACAAAGTGATTTAAATGTCAACAAAGTCTTGTTTATAAACAGTTTTGTTAACATCCAATTATTTCCATGAAAGAAAGATTTTCTACTTTAATTGCTTTCTTTTATTCCCTTTCTCCTTCTGTGTTTTCTTAAGTCATATATACTAAACAATGCCATCATTATATTTTATGTATATTGTGTAAATTTATGTTACCAGTCTCTTACACGTCTATGAGGATATAAAGAGATAAAAGAGAAATGAACTCAAACTGAAAAATAAAAAAAATTCCCTTTTGTAAATGTCAAACTCAATGTAGTAAACTATATACATAATAAATAATAAAAATTAAAAAATATTGAAATATCACCTTCTGTAAATTAACGACTCTGATACCATACACAAAGAGTTAAGGAATTGCACAGGAAGAGGTGAAAGCACAGATTTAAGGATGTTAACAGTTTTGTAGACGAAGGGTGTAAAAAATATTGTAAATGTAATTAGTGTAGATACTGTGAACATTGTTAATTTTGTAAATATTGCAAAATATCACATAACATTGTAGACATTGCAAATACTGTACGTAAAGTTTAACATTGTAAAGATCATAAACTGGACATAATTGTGAAAACTGAAAAAAAAATGCTCTAAAAAACATTGTTAATAATGTCAACATTGTAAATACTGAAAACTGAATATTATCTCACATAGTTAATACTGTAAAACATGGAATGTTCTAACAGTTTTGAAAAAAAACAAATAATATAAACATATTGCAAAAATGTAAATTTTGTAAAAAATTGGGAAATTTTGTAAATACAATTTTAAACTACAAGTTGGTAAAGTGTGGTCCCATGGAGCACTCGGGAAAATTTTCTCATGAGAGAGAAAACCATGAAATATGTATAAGTTGGGATTTTGTATAGAGGTTTATATTGATATCTTAACATAACAGAAGGACAAATGACGCCCATTTAGAACTTTCTCATCCCATTTCACTGGAGTAGGTAAATCCTTTGGTGTTGTTTATCCTTTAGATGTTGTTTCATCCCTTAATAGGTGTTGTTTCCTCCAGATCGCATACAAAGTATCACTTTGGCCCAGAACCCTTCCATTGGACAACTCTGTCGCAAACTCTAAAACGTAGCAAATTTTGTAATTTAGCAAAATAGTTGAATATTTATAAAATAATAACGATGACAACAAGACAGTAGGGGGACTGCACCTCAGGAATACTTTTGACTCGGCTGGAATTCAAAAAATCAAAACTCTCAAATGTTCTTTTCCCAAAAAAAGGCCGTGGGGAAGACTAATTTTATTTATAAGGACTGTCATGGACCACCTTACCAGTAGATGTAATCTTAAAAATTCTCAAAACTAACAAAGATTATTTTTGGCATGCATGACAGAATTTTTGTTTTAAACATGATAGCAGAATGCCAATTGCTACAAAGTTAAGGTGGTTCTTCCAAAAATGGAAAAAGCAAAATGCACATCACTTTATTTTAGAAGATCAACGATACCCTGTGGGACAGAAATACCTGTGATGACAAATCACTACCAAAAACTTGGGAAAACTGACATAAATTATTCCCGAACCCGAATCCTGTCCTCATCGAATCTGACTATCAAGATCCTGACTAACAATCTCCTCATTATTAAATTATGACAGAAAAACAAAACATGAAAAATTATTGCTCGCTATTAAAAAATAAAATAAATGGACGTTATCCGCTCAGACTGAGGCTCCTGGTCATTACGACCGTAACGGGGACAGAATCATCCAAGGTACATCTGGATCTCTCAATTCTCAAAAGCCCTGGGGATATTAGGCATCTTTCAATTTCTAACCTTTTATTTTTCCTTTCAGAGGACACAAATTCTTTCTCCTGATAGTGACAGCGATTGCTCGTATGAGAAAAAAAAAGAGGTTTTCTTTTCCGTTTTCTCTTTTTAAAAGAGATATAATCAGATCGGTGACATAGGAAAAGCAAAAGAGAGAAAAAAACGTTGGGAATCAGGTGCGTCAATCTTTGAAAATCTGATTTTCTGACGATCTCTATAAATTGTCTAGAGTGTCCCAGTGTTTCGTCCATTCTATTCATGGGCATTGTGTTATCCTCTCAGGTTTTTAAAGAGGGAACAACTGGGTAAAAAGTATGATTAGGGCAAAGTGATAAAGAAGATGAAGAAGGAACTATTTGAAATATTAACAGATTACTCTGAAAGAGGAACAAAGCCACGTTGAATAGAGTTTGTAAAGATTGTTCGTAATAGAGTTATATTCCCAACTGTAAACTCCTTTACAGTAATAAGCCAGTGGGAAGAGAATGAAGGCCTTGCCTTTTTTCTTTTTCCTTTTTTTTTTTGGTGCTTAGTTTCAATTTCTCAGCTTCTTGAGAGGATAATCTGTACCATATTGAAGAGGGATGAACATAGGGGGGTTGAAAGCTCCATCTTGTACCTCATCACAGGGATACATGTAGGAACAATGGGAGAGTAGCAATCAAAGGCATTCCTACGGGATGACTCATCATACAGTACAATAGCAGCACAACCTACTAATTTCAATAAACCTTTAATCTTCTTTTCAGTTCCCTAGCACAGTTTATCAGCCAACAAAAAGAAACGTAACTTAGGAGTAACAATAGTATTACATTGAGGAGGGAATAAAGCTTTTAAGATCATGTCTTTTGTATTTCACACTGAGGCACCTGGATGAAAACAAGAAAAGAAAAAAAAAAGGAAAAAAGAAAGGGGGATGCCTGGCACGATGACGGATAGCAAAAATGTTTGGGTAACCCCAAAACTGATGTGCGAGAAGAGAAGGAAAACAAATTGTATATATTGAAACTGTCCTCTGTGAAAAGTATCTCCTTGTAAATAACACTGCAGCCAGAGACTGATGCAGCTAATGCTAAAAATGAAATGTTTTTATTTTTTATTGCTTGTTCGATAAATTGACAGGTATGTTTAAAGACAACTTCTATATTAGAACAACTAATGTAATGTATAAGGCTATGATCGATTTGTCTGCTATCCCACATGCTTCCAATTTTTTTTTATATGATAACCTGCAATTTCAGACCGGTGGTATCACTGTTTTTATAACTATTTTGTAACTGCCAAATTGCGACCAGTTTCAACAACTTTCAACGTATTTTCAGGACACTCTGCTTACACGTGGTTACATCATAAAAACAATAATCTAAGCAGTGGTCTTTGTTCAGCTTTCAGTGCTGGTAGTGGTACCTTGTAAAATAGTACCACTGATGATATACCACAGTAAATGACATTGGATAGGTTCTCTAGCCTACCACCATTGACCGGAGGAAATACTACGGGTCTCTACTTAACAAGAAGAGTCAGAGAATCATTTAGTGTTTAAACTTTGTTTAATAATGAATTAATAAAATAATCATTCAAACATTTGTATTGCACTGGCAAAGCAGTTTTCAAGGCTCTCTCGACTACATCTCTTCTGAAAAAAGGTTATGGTTTCTGTGTACAAAAACTGCTACAACTTTCATTTTGTGTAGCACTTTGGACATTTTTAGCATTTTGTATGATTCCCTGAGAAGGATATGATGCTGACCTATTTGTAACTGTGTGTGATCACGCAAACTGAATGTTCTGTTTCAATTTTGTTTTTCCCCCGTTTGGCCTGTTTGATGTTTTTGCCTAATTTTAGCTTTTCCAATGTGATTTTGGTAGGTTAATGTGACATATGACATTTCCAGTTACATTATGCTAATACTTTTCCAGTTACATTATGCTAATATCTTTATTACATTATGCTAATATCTTTCCTACATTATGCTAATATCTTTCCTACATTATATTGATATCTTTCCTTCTACCACTCCACGTATCATAAAAACCAGTTTCTGACAGAGTCAACTCAAATAATCCAGTTTTGAAATAAGTGCCACATGTTAAGTCCCAACAACATCCAAAGAAATATATAACGTCAACAGTTGCCCTTCAAGCTTTGCTAAAAGGTCAAATGGAGTTAGTGTGAGGGACCATTTTGCTTATCTCGAAACACTTCAAATCATGGCAGGTTTTAATTTAGAAAACAATTTATATCATGTCTTAATAAAAAGCTGATGATCCAAAATAACTTTATTTTGCCATAAAATTGTTCATAATTTGCAATCATCCTTTCATTAACCAAGGCAGACCATTGGAGAAAAAAAAACAGAATCCTCCTGTCGTTCAAGGAACGGGCGATTCTATAAATCACATCACTTTCTAAAACTGGTCTGGAAAGTTTTACTCAAGCGTGAAGACTTGAAAAGCTTAAAACTCAGTAGACAATAGGATAATAAGTCAACCGAGTAGGATTACCAGCATTGTTTAAGGATTTCTTTCTCTCTCTCTCTTTTTCCCCCCTATTGTTGACAATGGACGGAGAAGCGTTTCATAAATCTATCATATCGGTCACAAGTAGTACCCTCTCCAAATAGAACAATTCACAGTGAAAGACAGACCCCCCTTTCAGGTTTAAGAGGTAATTGTCTTCTGACAAAAGGTGAATCGTGCGGGCCCACAACTACGTCTGCCAAATCCATCTACGACCATCAACTGACGTAGGATTCGATTGAGAAAGGGATAGATATGGATGATTGACAATAGGATTGTACGACTGTGAAGTCAAAGAGAGGGATTTTGAGATCCCTGGATCTTTTACAGTTTGATACGAGACATTGAATATTAACCTTAACCTGGGGCAAGTCAAAGAAGCCCTCCTTTTTTTGGTTGGATAAAGATGTGTGATTTTATTTAATTGATTACCATGCTGCGACAATCGATGCACTTTTATATCTCTCTTACAAAGGAATCACATCTGAATGTCAACTAGTTCTTTTTGTATTTATTATTGACTTTGCAGGTGATTTCTGCTTTAACATACTTAACCAATTTATTAAATTCTTTCAGTGAGAACATTTAAGGGATTTTCATTTCTTTTTATTTAATTTTGTTTATGCATTGCTTTCTGTCGTTTGGATGGATCTTAGTGGGTGATGGAAGGTTGGGGCCGGGGGGGGCGGGGGGGCGGGGTATAAAATCCAACTTTCCCCCGCACAGTTCTTTAAACACTAA